>JASFDH010001741.1:0-13409 GCA_036937195.1 Nidularia pulvinata
CCAGAGCATCCGTGCGATATACAGGTTATATTGAGCCCGTGGACGAAGATGCCGAGCTGGCATCTTTCGAAAGTAGTCGGCTAATGAACTCCTTTCGATCTACAGAGTCCATACAAGCACCGGAGGGAACTGGGATACACCACCTGGTAAGCAAGTTTATGAGATCTATGCTAATAAGTACGGAATTCCAATTATATCTACCCGCTTTCCCAGCAGTTTAGCGGTCACAGTCTCTCCAATGAGCAGGCACGTACCCTGGAGCTCCTCAACGAACGTGCACGTCTTCTAGAAGTGCTAGCTGAACTTCAGACGCGGTGACAGTGTCTGAGGATAAGCGTGCCTTTCTTGGCAATGCTTAGTGTTTATATATGAGCTGTGACGCTCTATATACAAACTAGCCTTTGCGGACTGATAGATGATCTACCACCCTCCATTTACGCGCCTATTCCTTGATGTTTGACAGGCACAAGGTCGTGGCTTCACAAAGTTCACATGTGAGGTGCAAGTTCTCTCAGCTATGCTCCTCTATGCGGTCGCTAACGTTGCGACGACCCGTCAAATAGTGGAGCTGCGAGGATGACATTGTTCTTCCTGCAACGATCCATAGCAACTCCGAATGTTTACCGGATACGCAGCACTACTTGTATCTGGAGTCCGTGCTATAATTGGTGTGCTTTCGGGGAAATGTAATGTCCGTCGACGGCCGTATAGCTGATGATAACTTGATAGGCGTTGACATCGGACATTCATTTATTACTGCGGTAACCTATAATGTCTGCAAGTCTGCACACTGCGATAAGATTTTTGCCTGCACTTCACTCTCATCTTACAATGGATTCCTCACCACGAACATTACTTGATTCTTTAGAACATGTTAAAGTCCTCCAAGTGCGTTAATTTGCTCACAAAATCTATTGTTTCGTCTAAAATAATTCAAATCAGTACTTGAATGGTAGGTATGTCAGTAGTTTCAACTCGAGGGTAACCGAGATTGAAAAGAGAATAGTGGCCAGCGTAATGATACTGGTAAGTTACCCTTATCATCACCTTGTGCAAGTATTTCATTTCCTATCTACTAGGCATATGATTTCCTTCTAACATTTGGCATGGAGGTGTCATTAATATGGTCATCGAAACGTAGTTTTGTGAAGGCTCTATTCTTATTTGCAAGATATCTGCCCTTCGTCGATACCGTAATTGTTCTTTATAGTAAGTAATAAGTGTCGACTATCAACGCTGTCTTATGAAACACGAAGTACTTTAGGAGATCACAAATCAGGTCTCTCCCCACAAGCTTGTTTGCTGTCCTACGAAGTGGAAGCATGTTCGTTCGATGTCCTATTTAAACTCGTCATTCTCCTTGACGCTACTGGTAATAAATTCAGGGACATTTATCATTGAGATGGTAGCAGCTGAAGGTAAGCTATTCCGAGGACATGTGACTTTCCTTTAATATGATAATGCATACCGACTTCCAGCACTCCTGACCATAAGGACATGGGCCGTATGCGGAAAAGATAGGAACCTTACAATAGGTTTGCTTATTTTCTTCGCAGCGATATGGGGGACTAAAATTGCGAACACGGCTATAGCAACTGGAGCTTTAACATGTGAGACCTTGATTCTAGAGAGTGTACTTTATTTTAACTGTCTTTGCGAAGTCGAAAATCCTATATCTCTATTCAATGGATGTCTTGCGGCGACACATCAAAGTCGAGCATCGTTCAACCTCATTAATTGGAGCCTCTTTACATTCTACGAATTTGGTACACATGTTTCAACGATTGCTGCTCATAACATAGTTCATTGACTAAGCTCCATTCAGGAATGCTCATTTTAATGATTAATCAAACAATTCGAACTTGTAAGTCTGTGACTTATCCTCCGATATTCATATTATTCATTTCGGAAATTTGCATTAGACAGGAGTGGAATAAGTTCTTCCTTCATGAAAGTGGTGTTTATTGAAGGTCAGATTAATAAATCTAAAAATATAGCGAAGTGATATACTCAATAATTCCTCTAGGTGTCGCTTACTACCTTTATCTATTCTGTAAGTGAAATGTAACATAAGTTTTGGAATATTTTCACGACAATTCTCAGTGTTCTCTTTATCGAATGTTGCCCTAATCAAAATGCTCCCAGTAAGCCCTTTCAAGCATATTCTACATCACCATTCTCAAATTTGTAACCATACCTATAGCCTGACTATGGCACCCTCTTAACTACGTGTGTAATTCCCAGAGGAACATGACCCCTTCTGACATCTTGTTTCAACAGATTTGAGCGAATTATGCATGCGCTATTAGCTTATCGTGTCATACTTCATCTACGTGAGCAAGCTGCTCAAGATTTTGATCCGGAATGTCCTGACGATCTGGTATCAATCAATTTCTGGCGAGATGGTGGAGATTGAAGTCGACAGAATAGTATCTCGTACTTAAGGAATAATAGAACTTCGTTGGAACCATACCTTATTACGTACATCCCTAATATCATGTCAGTGCGTACGCTGCAGTTTAACACTGAGCATACTAGAACCTGTCGAAAGTCTTGGAGATCAACTATACACCCAATTTTTTCTTCGTCTCTTAAATTGACAAAATTTCGAGAAAATGTTATGCAGCGAAATAGACTAGATTATGTATAGCGAGGTCGTTTCATTTGTTCATAATTTATCACACACAGTGTACAACTGTAATTTATTACAGTCAACCGTCTAGCACTTGGTGTTCTGGTAGACTTGGGTTGTGAAGCACTAAAGGGCAGATAATATGTCAGAAATCCTGCACGTAGAGTCAGGAACATCTGTCTTACGTTGAAATTATCGGCGTTCTTGATCTTGTTGGAATCAGAGAGAGCTTGGTCAGCGGAGCAACCATAGGTCACATCGTCAGTGCCGCCAACTGCATGAGTGAGCTAAAATGGGCGTCAACTCGAGGTTAATTTATAGATATACGGAGCTCTTTTACCTCATGTAGAGTGGTTCCACCACGGACATTACGGGAAGCGACAGTTGTGTCAGAGCAAAGGTTGGCTGTAGCTACTTCATTGAAGAAGATGCTGCAGAAGTAGATCTACGAAAGAGTTTATTTATGAATGAAAGCAAGTTTAAATTGAACAGAGCTTACATTAGTAGTAGAGATGAGAGTATAGGCAATCACGCCGCTGGAGCATGCGCTGTAGGTATCGACACAGCTCAGGCTTAACGTATAACTTGTTAGACTTGCTAGAAAATCATACATAGATTAACTTACGTTCTCGAGGAAGAGCTCTCGTTAGCGACAGCGTTCAGGATACTAGTGACTTTAGACGTGGTGGTGGAGCCGAAATAAGACTTGTAAAGGGAGTCTACGGATCCCTTGCTAGTAACATAAGAGGACGAGACGGAAGCTAACGTCTTAGCCTCAGTATAGCTATTCATCATATATTTCAGAATCCTCCTCGGTCGCAATAAAACGTTTAAGTAGCTTACCTAGCATCGATGAAGGTCTTCTTGGAAGAAGTCGTACAGATATCAGTGGCACGCTTATTGAGTTGAAGTTCGCGCCTAGCAAGATCGCCGGTAATTTCAACAAACACGGCACCGGAGCTTGCCTGGACCTTAGCAACGCTTGCAGCGGAAGTGACCTTCTCCTGAGCACTAGCAACGACAAAGTTGGTAATGGGCTCAAAGGAGAATATGCCAGCGCCAGTGGATGCAAAGTCATAGAGAGAAGCGACTAGTTAAATCTTTTATCATCGTATATTAAAAACTGGTCCTACCCGAGCATCTTACCTGCATGAGTGACAGTAACCGACTCGCCGGCAGGGATGACTGCAAAAGCAGTATCGTCCACGTCGCTAAGAGAGACTGAAACCTGAGAGTGTAATTAGCAGTGATTTTGCTGAACATGAGTCGTGACCAACTTTGATTCCAATGAAAGGAACCGCGGCACCGTTCTTGGTGACAACAAACGACTTGGTAGGAAGCTTCTCATCGAGAATAGTTCCATACTTGAGAATCTTCACAGATTCAGCGCCGGTGTTGGTCACGGTCGCAGTGAGCTTCAGGTCATCGACAGAGTTAACGCTGCCTGATGGACCTGAGATGGCGACGGTAAGCCCATCGAATCTCTTATACGGAGTTGCAAAAGCAAACACAGCGAAGCTGAGAGTGACCAGAGAGCTGACGAACATGGTATAATGCAGTGAAATGGTGGAGGTCGAGAAGACCTTGGAGACTGGGTAGCTCTTTCCTTCAAGCTTTTATGCTCTCAAGTTGCCGAGCAATCGGGACAAGTTCCGGCCTCGTTTCTGAAATGCATGTGCACCTCAGTGAAACATTATGTTGAGAGATATCAAGAGAAGCACGAACCACAGAGCAGAATGATATGGACGCGTTGCACATGTGCAAGAAGCGTAGACAACACTTCACGGTCCTGAAAAGTATATGTTAAGCATGATAGGCATACCGTATTACAACGCCAGGATTGCGTGGTATACCACGGTTATAGCGAAGGAAGATTCGCACTATTCCACATATACTGTGCAACACCGCAAGGTGCAGCACGAAGGGACACAAGAGTGCTTCTATGAATAGAATGCCAAGCTCATACATTGACGAACCTTCGACCTATGATGCTTTGAAGATCGGGGATCATGAACTGCTTCAGGAGGAGTCCAATAAGATATTGGACAACATGCACTTTTGGCACCAGTATGTCTTTAAGGGAAGACGATGGAGTGAGATTGATCTGAGGACAAACAAAACAGTTGGAAACATGCTCTTAGAAGCCATACGACAGAGACAAAAGTACTGCTGAATTATCGTCCTCGCTTTTGGGTTGCGATCCTTCCCTCCTATGCGTAACGTAGTCAGTCAACAATGAATATGTAGAAGAATTTAAAATCCAAACCATACTCAACTCAAATTCCATTTTACAAACTGACAACTTCATTAAATAATAAAAAGGATGTAGTCTTTCAAGTAGCACATAATCAAAATGCCAAGAGTGGGAAGAGGCATCTTGATGACCCCTACAGTGTCACTACACATGGCGCAGTTTTGATATATCCTCGCGACCATATGGGATCAGCGCTTTTCAATGATAAGATGACTATTAGAAAGCTTTCCATTGCGGGGGTGTCAGCCATTGTCGAATAATGGTGTGTCGGTAGGACTTCATTGCTACAGTCAAATATAATCCACCACTATACCATCAGTCTTCTTATCTCAAAGATGTCCATATCGCACTCTATTCCCCATTCACTGGAACTGTCATGAGCTCGTCTTTTGTTGCTTCATTAATGGTGTTCCAAACCTCAGAAAGCACATACATTGTCACGAGATAGCTTAACACACGTCTCATGCACTGCGCCGCGCCAGGAGCGGAAAATTAAGAACTAGGCAGGAATGACGATTATGTATGTCGACCATGAATGGGAAGTTACCCCAAACATCTGTGCGGTTCTCTCGAATCCGGATCCATTTCCCCCCAGACAACATCTATTGCAGAGTACTGGCATAGCGTCTTGTGGATTCTGATCCTTCAACTTCATCCTCATTTTGTGTGAGAACTGAAGGAGCTGTCCTTTCTGCGAATTTAGTACCAATACCTTTCAATAAGCTTAAATGGTGTGGTTGCTTCTATCCGCCAAGACAAATACAGTGAGGTGCAGGTGAATCTTCGGTGCTTCCGTGTAATCAGTGATAGCTCCTGATAATCCAAACCGTCGTTATCTCGGAGCCGACCATATAGTCGCCATGATCCTAATCCCCTTTGAAGTGCAAAAGGCAATTATTAGCTGAGACGGCGGCGATTCCAAACAAGAGCAAACTCACCAAAAATTACGCAACAGCTACACCCCATCCCACTTGCACCGTTCGTTGCATCGAAGAGGAGTGTCCTGATTCTCCTACATACCGTATTATTTCATTTTGAATAACAGAAAGTAGGGTTCAGAAGTAGAGCACTGCTCTTCGGCAAGATAGATGGGCATGATTCAAAGTCATTTCCAAACGGCTTATCTCCTCCTACCCGAAATCACCGCCTCTCTTGTCCCTGGAGATCGAATGCTGATATTCTAATAAGTCCAAGCTGTGACCCAGGTTTATTGCGCACATATTGCACGTCATATCCTTTGTTTCTAGTCTAGGTCTTCGGCTTCATGCCTAGCTTTGTACTAGACAGCTAACGAATAGACGTGGATCATATATGGTACGCGTCATACCCCCGTGATTTCTCATACTAGTATGTGCACAATGTCAAAGAATGCATTATCGAACATAGACTCAGGTGCTCGAACAAGAATTGGCTCCCAAATTCCATGAGGCGCACAGGGCTCTCTGAACATCGCATCCTCACCTCATGCACATGCCGAGTACGCGGGGCTCAGAACTCTCAAATACCGGAGAGTCGACAGTCGTGATAACGGCATACGGAGTCCTCTGTGGCTTGATGAACAACACTGGGCATCCAGCAACAAAGGCCTCTGGAGGTCTAAGATTGGTCTTCCGAGGCTCCAAGCTGCGCTGGCACCAGAGTAGGCCTTGAGATTGCGAGAGCACATGCCGAAGGTATTGATGGCTATAGGAAGAGAGAAATGTATGCAATTTCTCCTTCTGCATAGAACCATCGGCTAGCAGCAATTAAGCCATCCAAAGAACCGCTGGCTGCAAATCACGGCGAGAGTGCTTGCTGGTGCATCATCAACACATCGAAAAGAGACTCTAAATCTGCACAGTCTAAGATAACGAGGGTTTCGTCAGAGCCCAGTAGCTAGACAGTGAAAGAGCCGTACCCATTCTACGCAAGATCATAAGGGATCCAAGACGATTCAGACATGCCGTGTACCGAAGCAACCTGCAACTGGTACGAACGATTCTCCTTGCCTTGGCCCTCCATCAGAGGGAGCACGTCATCATGCCTGGGTCTTGGACAACGTAACTAGATACCATCAGAACCAGTCGTAGAGCGGCTGGACTCATTGGTACTTCTGGGCTCTCGTGCGCAGGAACAGGAAGGGGACAACAAAGGAAAAGACATCATCAGTACGATGCAACTAGATACATTCAACACCAAGGATAAGAATCGAATGACTGAACGCACCAATTTGTGTATGTAGTACCGAATGCCTTCATGAGTAGGCACGAATCCGGGATGATTCTCCTTTCTTCTGCTCACATCCGCAAAATCTCTAAAAGACCAAGGGAGTACGATGAGCACACAACTGCGTCAAAATCATGGAAGCACGATGACCACAAAGCACAGGGGCTCCAAATACCGTCTCCTCTCCTCTCCCCGTCTCACCACTCACACACCACGACTCTGCCCCACACCTCGCCATAGCCTTCGGACCTCCACACCTACCCCAACCGTGCCTTCTTCCTCGGCCCGCCCCCACCTCCGCCCGTGCCAACTCCGCCGCCGCCACCGCTCCAGCTCGCCGCCTGAGTCTGCGTGAGCGGCGGCACAGGCATCATGGACGGCGCCTCGTCCTGCGTGATGCGCCGGTGTGGTGGGATTTGGTGAGTGGGGATGGATTGGAATGCGCTAGAGGAGGGAAGATCAGTAATCGGGAAACGTGAGGAGACATGGGCAGAGACAAGGTGGAAAAGAGGAGGAATCGATGGAGAGATAGTATGAATAACTCTGCAGCGCAGTCTGAAGGGAAAACAAACGTATCTCCAGCAGATAGAGCAGAAAGGGAGGTTAAAGTGAAAAGAAGCCATCAAAACTCACTTCCACGTCGGCCGCGGCTCCTCCGAGAACCACCGATGCTGCAACGCTTCGCGCGCCGTGAGGCGGTTGTCCGGGTCGTACGCGAAGAGTTGGCGCAGAAGGTCGTACCCCAACAGGGAGCGGATGCGCGACTGGCACCAGTCCGAGAGGCGGTTTGCGAACCTACAAGCGGGGGGCGGGGGGTGAGCTGATTGGGGACGGGGACGGGGGAAGGGAGGAGGGAAGGGGACACACGGATCGAGCCGCTTCATGTTCGCATACTCGGGCATGTCGACTACGCCGGGCCACTCTTTCTCTACAACGACGTGTCAGGGCTACCAAAACTCCAGTTGTCACAGGACAGGTAAGGACTGACCGTCCGGCGTGCCGAGGACCTCGAAGATCTTAAGGAGCTGGTCCCGCTGGAAGGGCACATTCTTCTTCGAGTCGAGCTTCGCTTCCTCGCCCTTGAAGATTGGGCGTAGGCTCGCGAGCTCCGCCATGACGCACGCGACGGCCCAGCAGTCGATCGCTTTGTTGTAGTGCTTGGCGCCCATGAGCAGCTCAGGGGCGCGGTACCAGATGGTTACCACGACCTATCATTGAGAGCGAGGGAGGGTTAATGGGTGAGAAGGGACAAAGGGCAAAAGTAAGGAAGAGGACACACTTTGTCCCCCGCGAATAGAGGTTGGAGTGGCGCATACACGAGGCGGGCGAGGCCCAGGTCACCAATCTTGACGACGCCGGCGGCAGTAATGAGGATGTTGGCGGGCTTGAGGTCACGGTGGAGGATGTGTGATGCGTGCAGGTAGACCAGGCCATTAAGGAGCTGGTAAATGAGGGACTTGAGCACCGCGGTGGTGATGGGCGCGCGCAGGGTCTGTGAATGGTGATGGATGACTTGCTGTGAACACAACGGTGATATGAATACCTAGATTACTTGCATGAAGAGTCTAAGAGGAGTCTACGAACCAGGAAATCATGCTCCGCGTACTCAAACACCATATAAATGCTCTTATCCTCCAAAATGACCTCCTTGAGCTGCACGACGTTCTCATGGTCGATCTCCCTGTTCAGCGCAATCTCCCTGATCGCGCTCTGGCTAATGCCCGTGTATGTGATCACATCACCCTCCTTGTCTGGTTTGAACTTCTTAATGGCGTGGATGAGGCCGTCCTCCCCAAGGGACTGCGCCTTATAAACGCGCCCATAGGTGCCGGAGGAGATGAAGCCGAGGATAGCGTACTTGAACGTGACGGGACGGTGGCTGGCATCCCGCTTGGCGCGGTAGATGCGCATGGGATCGTGCTGGAGGAGGGTAGGCGTGTAGGTGTCTTTGTAGTCGGGGTCGTGCATGATGGAAGAGAAAGAGCGTAAGGCGTCTTGAAGAAAGGTTTAGACTGATTTAGCTTAGAGGATATATTTGATTTGTATAGCCGTCTTTAGGAGAAAATAGGCAAGCTGAATTCGAGTTCAGCGTCCACCAGCATTGTTCGTCGGCATCCAAACGTTGATCGAGGTCGCCGTTACAGGTGAGATGACTCATACGATCACACGGTATTCTCTAGCCCGTAGGGACGGTCTGCAGGTTGGATTAATTATCTTTCTTATTTTTCAGTCTATCTTACATACCACTCTTATCAGGTGCTGCGGATGCCAGTACGTCCAAGTAGATCAATGGAATCAAGCGGATTGCAAACGCTTCCATCAACTCGAAGTACTTTCAATGCTGCGTTGGACTCCAAGCTTCATGGTCTGGATTCTGGAGCGACTTGGATGCAAATACTTCAGATTACGGAGTACATTCAACAATCGAAGAATTCAGAATCAGAAATTTAGTCAGGATACATAGCTATGCCGTGAAACTTTATGGTTCTCCGTAAGTCGATGAATTATAATAGATAACATCACAGACTGAAACATGGCCATCCTCTGTCTGTACATCTCCTTGATGCGTTGAATAGGCGGGGGCTCGCACCTCGATATCCAGGGTAGAGGTAGAGCTCAGAGCTCTTCAGCTGTGCTCTCCCACACGTCTAACTCCTACGACGATCATTTCTTGGCGGTGTAAGACCGCACTGCACAAGCATTTCCTGTTTCGGAGCAATGCAAAGATCTCAGATCAAGTTCTAGACTTTATCTCTCGCTTATTTAGTGCCTGCGTTGGCTATGCGTGTGCTATAGTTGGTGAGGTTTGGCGAGGATCCGCCGTTGAAACGTTGACTCTTCAAATTGTGGGTTGACATGCGCGCGTCTATATAGATGTAACCGAGGGGTATAATACCTACGTCTGCATCTTACGATGACTTGATTGCCAGGCTCTTTACTCCCCCTACATTTGCCTGATTCTTTTACCCATGGATTCTTCACTTTCTACTTCTGTGAAGCACATACAAGTTCTACACGTAAGTTAATTTGTTCATAAGAAATACCACTTCATCTGATCTGATGCAAGGCAGTTCTTGAACGGTGCGTCGATGGTTGAAACCAAGCGAGGTCAGTACTGAAAGTCATTGATAGTGGCTAGTTTAGCGATACTGGTCAGTTTAAATTTACCACAAAGCCGATGAAACGATTCGATTTTAAGTTCAGGCATATGATTTTCTTCTGACATTCGACATGGAGGCATCGTTCATATGGCCGTCAAAAATTAGTCTTGTGAAAGCTCTGGTCTTATTTACAAGATATCTCCCCTTCGTCGACTCATTCGTTGTTCTTTATAGTGAGTAATATTATCCGCCGTTTTGCCTGCAGTTTTATGGATGGCGTATCGCTTCAGGGGATCACAAGCCAGGCATATCACCACAAGCGTGTGTACTTTCCTATCGACTCGAAGCATGTTCGTTCAGCATGATGTCTTATATGTATTCGCCCTGAAACGATATCAATTTGTTGTAGTGACATTTATAATTGGGATGGGGGTCGCTGAATGTAAGCTTCTTTACTTATTTCAGACTTTATTTTCGAGGTTTTGTCTACTTTTAGTGCTCCTAACCATCAGGACATGGGCCGTATGCGGAAAAGGCAGGAATCTCTCAATAGGATTGTGTATTTTCTTCGTCGGGATATGGGGCACCATAGTTGCCTACACGGCGATATCAGTCCAGAATCTAACATGTGAGGCCCGCGTGACACTTCCCCCCTCGGTTGTACTAGAAGGCTAATTGCATCTCGCTCATACTGAAGTCGGAAAATCACAATCTCTCTTGCTCAGTGGTTGTCTTACCACAGCCCATGAAAATCGAACGTCATTCAATCTCATTAATTGGAGTCTCTTCGCAGTGTACGAATTTGGTATAGTTCTTTTAGCTAGCGCCGTTACTATAATTTAACAAGTTTTCTTCTCAGGTATGCTAAGTTTAATGTTCATTCAAGCGATCCGTGCATGTGAGTTTTCCAATTACCCGTTATTCGAATTATTCCCACTGAAATTTGAAAAAGATAGGAGCGGAAGGTGTTCAAGCTCTTCCTTTATGAGAGTCGTTTTTGTTGAAGGTCAGAACATCATCTTCTACTTAATGAATAGACAACCTAACAGTTCATCTACTAGGCGTTGCTTATTACCTTTATCTCTTTTGTAAGTGAGGTATCAGATAACCTATGAGACTCTTTTCACAGTTATCCACAGTGTTCTCGTTATTGAATGTCATTCTTATCATAAAACTTCCAGTAAGCTCTTTCGCGCTTCCTTCAATTACAAAATTAGAACGCCTTATTTTCAATCACGTACCCCAATAGCTTGACTACCTCAATCTATTAACAACGTATGTACCTTAAAATGAAAAGTACTTGCATTTGACGCCATTTCAATAGGTTCGAGCGAGTCATACACTCGGTATTGGCTTGCCGCGTGATACTTCATCTACGCGAACAAGCTTCTCAAAGTTTCGAATACGAGTCTCCCGAAGATTTGGTATCAGTAAATTTCTGGCCAACTGCTGGAGACTAAAATACTGGATTATGGTCATTCAAGTATTCATTGGAGCAGATGGGACCCATACGCGGCAGGTCTCTCAATACTTTAAGTTTTCCCTTCACAACCTTCTAATTCAAGTTGTATAAGTACCATTGAAGAAATACTTAATTAAAATAGGCTTTTCGAACTTCTGTAAGCAATACTTAGAGTATTGAAAGCATACAAGATGCTCGGATACTCGAGAGTCGACGCTGGCCAATGTATTATGTGATAACAGCGGAGCCAGGTAAGCTACACGCGCCAGCCATCTAACTAAGTTTGCTATTGTTTGCTTCCGAAGCCGTTGCTACTGAAGCGTCGCCGGCAGCAACGGCCCCTCATTCGCTCAGGAATTCGCTGTCCACGTATTTATGCAAGTGTAACCTTCATGTCTCAATCGCAGATTCGACGAACTAGCCTTATTTCTTTTTTTATGCCTTTCTTGAGTCTCTATTGTTCAAAGATACTCCTGTGTACCTATTCCACTCGGGAGAATGATACCGTAATCATCCTCCACTGTTTTCCTCGAGGGACTTACGCCATTATACTACCCTGGAAGAAACAGCAATTTACCAACGGCTCGTCTCCAATGAAATTTCCTGGCACTCCAGAAGCCGTGCCAAATGTATTATTAACCCACCACGCGGTGTTCTCTGCCAGAAATGCAGGTGGGCTTCCAAGAATTCCTCTCCTCTCCATCCAGATGAATTCACCAAACAGCGTATTAGTGACAAACTCCATGGCAATAAATGGCGCAAGTATGGGGCTGAAGCCGATAGAAAAGCATTTTGGTCGCTAAATAAGGTTCTTTGCGAAGGTAGTGGATAAATTGGAAGGCCATCGCTAATCGGGCGCCTATAAATCAGCTTAGTTAAGCAATGTACAAGAACGACATGGGAGGTTTAGATCCCTCCAAAGTTACCCTTTTCCTCGTACTTGCTTTCATTGCAATGACAGCGCCGAAATGTGAGTAAAGGTATAACTTAGGGCAGACATCCGCACCTTTACAAAGTTATTGACTTGCTTATTAATCAAACGCGAAGCAAAATTGAATGTGACTGCACCATCTCCAGAGATGTTTCTCCCGGCAGAACAGCGTTAATAGGTAATGAAATTCCTCATGATTGGGGGAATGATTGTCTAACCTATTAATTTGTAGGTGTCAGTCAGAATGCCGAGCATCGTCTTTCTGACCATCTTAGGATTGAAGATAATGCACTTCCCTAGTAACGATCCTGACATAAATTCCATCTTATGTATAAAAAATTTAAGCCCGAACTATAAGCGTTAGCAAGATCTCCTGGTACTGGCTCAAGAAGAAAAATCCACCTTACAATTACTGGGATTGGTTAATGCTTGAACTTAAGCCTCTCCCCAGAATTTTGATTCACAAGTTGGAAAATCAGTGGCAAAATGGTCTCAAGAAGTCTTTAGTTTAATAAAGCCATGCTATATTTTTGCTTCTCTAGAGTTCCAAGATGGGGATGACCATATTGGTCAGTTGTATGATGCATTTACAAAATGTCTAGAAGTCCTTTCTCTCAGTGCTGCTCTGCTAAATGTTGTTCATATACTTTCAAATAGCATACTTAGCATCATTTGTCCAAGATCTTTTGAAATGACACTGATGATAAGCTGAATCTGCTATTTAGGTGACAAAGAAGCAAGCAGTCGATTTGCATTTTATTTGAGTTTCTTGTACGATCTGAAAAATTATATAGTGAAAATAAGTGAGTAATTCCAACATCTAT
>JASFDH010001742.1:0-13404 GCA_036937195.1 Nidularia pulvinata
ACTCCAGGACTCAGCCTTAGCTTGTCTTGCTCATTGCAAGTGTTGAACTGCTCTGCTGCTCTTCCCATTTCAACAGAACTTATTTATCATAGATATAAAATACAAGAAATACATGTCGGTGATCGCTGCTGTAGCTGGGGACATGAGCAAACAATACATATATTAAATATACTGATGACAAATGGAATTGAGCCATTTGAGTCGCTGCTCATCAATGGTCTGCATTAATGTTTGCATGTCAATGTCGCAGTAGTCTGAGCTGATCGCAGCACTTGCACGGCATTTTCGTAGCTCTGGGACATGGCCTTGTGTCCTAATATATCTGTGCTCTATCCAGGCTAAATTGCCTCTCCAAAACGAGGTGGTACTGTATAAATAGGGCGCCGGATACTCCGATGTTACATATGATCCGGCCCGCTAAATATATCGGAGCCAAGTATAGCCAGATGTTACACTTGGGATATATTTGCGATTTCCAGCCGAAATGATGGTGTAGTGATCAACTTCGCTGCATTCTAGTCTACGAGTTTCATCATATGACATATTTTTATGCCAACCATTTTTCGAGCTAAATCGAGCTCATAATGATGAATATGAGTCGGCTCAACTTCTCCGTCGTGGATGTCTGAGAAGTGCTATAAAGAGAATCATCGAATGAATGTGTTAGCATCTCATCCTCAGTTTCTCCGTTTATACCATGATGCATTATCTTTTAACTCTTAGCTTAACTGCAGCTACTTTCTTCCGTGTTCAGGCTCAAGGAGTTTCGAGGTCAGTGTAATATTCCTCTACAGCTTCATGACTCAAATAACCACGAACTTCCTTATATTCAGTGATGTTACTGTTTTCCAGATCCAACCCTCTTTCCGTGGCTCCTTCCCCCGTACTCCATGCATCACGGTCTTCGATGCTGCCAATAATTCCGCTGCTGTCATAAATGACTGCTCAGCTGCGACACAACAACGGGGGTTCCAGTATGATTCGACCACAAGACAGATCAAAATCTTCAACAATTTCTGCCTTATGGCCAATCAGACCAATGATGGTGCTAAAGTTTTCATCAGCTCATGCGTTGACAGCGATGCGAGGCAAACTTGGTCATTGAATACGACATCAGGAGGGACTATAAATTGGGGACAATTCTTGAAGCTTTGTCTTGACTTGACGGATGGTAACGAGCAGAACGGCAATCAGGTATGCTGTGATTGTAACAGATGTCAATATTTTTTTCATAAGTTCTTCCGAGATTCAAATCTGGAGCTGTGATTTCCTTCCGAATAGTGTAAACCAGAATCAAGAATGGGTTATCGCACCTTTGGCAAAGTGCGTTGCATTCATTCATTTGAGAAAGTGGTTACTAATCCGCCATTACACTCACACAGTCCGATTACTGAGGTGGTGAATACGGGAACTGGAGCATGTATGTTCTCTCTTCGACATTCAATAGTCGCCATCTGATCAAATTAACCCATTATTAAGCCTCCATCTGCATGGCCGCGGACAGTTCCGACAATGGTTCTCCAGTATTCGTTGCTGATTGTGCCGATACATCCACATTGAAGGTCTGGAAAGTTCCTCAACCAGGACACGGAAATTCAGGAAGTTATGAGCTGGCATTTGGCCCTGATGGTACAGGACCCATTAAGTGTCTCGACGTTGTTGATGGTGTCAATGCACCTGGAACGAAGCTACAACTCTGGGATTGCACCGGTGGACCTAACCAGCAATGGCTCCCCAGTACGGCAACCATCAGATGGAACGGAATTAGCCAGCAGTTCCCAATGTGCGTAGATTTGACTGATGGCGTTACCACTCGTGGAAACCAGGTGGGTGGTAATTTGTTTACTTGATGTAGAGCATTTCACTGAACGGAAATACTAGTTGCAAATTTGGAATTGCACCGGAAATGCCAATCAACTTTGGGCTGATATCGCTCCTCCTCAGACAGCAACTTAAATGGACTTTATATCTACACACACAGATACGTCGCCACAGGATGCGATTATTTATGTTTGAGCGCAATCGATCTTGAATAATTTCGAGGCATACCAATATAGTACCAGGGATCAGCTTTCTCTATAAAAGATTATTGTGTGGCATTCTTAAGGAGAGTCTCTGACTCTCAAATCTCTAGTTTGTGCAATTCCAATTGATTCTAATCAAAAAAACAGGTTGATGGTTGAATCTTTCCATTTATGGCCCTCTCTCATTATTTCTGCATGATTTCTTTGCTCCTATTTCCGCAGGGTTTACAGAATAATTTACCTCTCAATATTTATTTTGCTAAACATATTACACCACACATATATTCGCCTACTCCTACTTCTTTCGTATTTTGTTCCTCTTTCTTTCCGTAGCTATTCTTGTTGGACCATTTGTTTTTGCTGCACCAAGCCCTTCCGATGAGTTTCCAACCAAGCTTGAAGCATTTATTAAGTGCTTTCAGGATCCAAAGGTGTCTCAAATGACCATGGAGTGTACGATCGGTATAAGCTAGGGTCGAAGTTCCGGCTCTGAAAAACCACGAAGCAGTATCGTAGCAGGGGATTATCTTATATCGTCAGGACCAAAGCCTCATTAATTGCTTAATTGATAGCTGGTATGTATTTGAACCTTGTTATGTTAATCCAGTGCTATTATGCAAGGTTAACAAGAGCTGTTCCAATGGCCATTATCCTATCGTGTATATCAGGAATTATAAAATATGATCAGAGTGTTAATGGCATGAGAAGATTTAACCAAAAGGGGGAGTGCGATTTTGTGATTATTTTGCGGATTAAATTCGGATTAAACTGAATTTGAACCTAAAGACATAAAATCTGTAGTTTAATCCGCCAAATAATCCCGCCACTGCACTCCCCTAATATAGCATATCTAAATACGGTAGCATTCATGATAACCTTAGGATTTAAACAAGACCTCCAACCGCAACCACGCTTCCACCTTCTACACCAATCCCAGATATAGGTATGGCAAGTCCACCATTCGTGACCACATACAACATTGATGAATCAACAGGAGTCCTACCGTACTGAGCTGCTGTTGGCCCATACACCACGGTTGAATTCGCACTTCCAACAACGATTTTGGCATCTCCCGTCGGAGAGATCTTCAACACTGTATTGCCTGGATTTGTGGTCACGAAGGCGGTATCTGCATGACCCAGTGCAAAGTCATCGAGCACAGCACCAGCGTGTGAAATGACACTGGCCGGACCAGCCGCACTTCCATCTTTCAAGTGAATTGGAATGCGAGAAAATGTTCCTTGATTGCTATTCGTGTAGTAGAGAGTTGAATTTCGCAGATGGATCCCGTTAATTCCAAGCCCGACCAATCTACCAGGATAGATTTTCATGGTTGGATCGTCGAGTACAACTTTGTACTTCCCAGAGCCAGTATCAACCAGATACACAACACCAGTGCCTGAGTCACTAATAAAGACAAGCTCATTGGTTGTGTCGAGAGTTACCAAGCCATTTAGGAGCTGAGCTTCAGGTATATCGACGATCTTCCTGGCACTCAAGGCCTGGGCATCTATCTCTCAGACTGAGAATATGTTCGGAAGAAGGGGAAGGACTGCATTGTGAATTAAATATTTGAAATAAGTTGAATATTCAAAAATGAATAGCGTCTTCCAACTGACCTGGAGTAATGGTAGAATTAGGATTATCTCTCCCAACAGCAACCACGAATTTGTCATGTTTCACTTCGCTAATACCTAGCAGCCCCTTCGCACTAGGAAAGCTGTAGACGAGGCGTGCTGGGTGAATTCCGAATGGATCTACCTGCCATATTTCAGGGGTTGTGATAAGCGTAACCAATAGCTGTCCATTAGACCGAACGGCAACATTTTCCACCCAGGTGTTATTAGGGAATTGCCAAACGATGCGAGTGGATACGTTGGATGGAGCTGCAGCTGCCAAGGAGTCGAGTGAAAGAAAGGAGTATAACGTGCAGGAGATAAGCGTAGCCAATTTGGAGAAGAGGCGCATTTTGTCGGTAAATTTGTAGACGAAGTGGACGACTTGAGTATATCGATTGAAGAGAGGGATGCTTCCATTTTATAGCCCAAAAACCTGACGCTTTCATACCACGTTTTCTTGATTCGCATTCGTACCTCTTACTAACCTGGGCAGGTGAAGGTGTCAGCAGGTGGTGATGAATGATTACATTTCAGTCCCCATACAAAACTGTTCTGAGGCATTGACTGACTCAACTGTTGTACCTGGATCAAGACCGCGCGCATTTTTTTCGTCAGCTACTGCACCGTTTCCCGAAGTTTCAAAAATTGGTAGCTTACCAAGTCGAGATGTTACCAAAAATCCTTGATCCTATTTTAAGAATATTATTCAAATGGGTTAAAAAAATAAGCTATACCAGAGGTTGCAGTCTGTAGGAAATAGAACATGCATAGATTGCCTTAAATATGTCGGCATTTCAATTGCATCAGAAAGTTAGGAGGGATAGTCGAGCTTCAAAAAGCATGAACATTGAAGGAGGATCGAAACTGGAGATTGGACTGTCCAATGTTTGGCCGAGGGCAAAAGCTTGGTAATCATGTACAGCAAACAGCATCAGTCACGACAGCAGTTTCGTGATCACGACGATCGTCACTCGTCACGCTTTACTTTCGAAGCCACTACGCCATCGACTCAAGTCATCCTATCGCTTTATCTTTCACAAGTTACACGTTCCTCTATTCGAGGCACCAGTTGCCTGATTCCCAACCACCGCTACCTTTCCGGAGTCTTCCCTTTATGCGCTCTCACTATCGAGATTCAAGATCATCGCACCCTATGCCACCACTACCCGTCTCATGCTCCATTGAGCCCAAATCTGTTCTACATATCCCACCCTGCACGCCCTCCATCCGCGCACTTCCCATCCCATCCACCTCACGCTCGTACCTTTCATACATTTCGTACCCTTCAGGCTGCTCCATTCCTCCATATTCATGTGCTAGATCTCCCGACCTCCGCACCCACGCAGATACGTCGGAGCTATTCGAGGATCGAGTTCTGGGAACATCCTGGTGGTAGCATCCCCTCTCCATCCAGCCTATCGAATTCGCGCTCTCGCAGAACTTTAGCGTACACTCCAGTTCTCTGGATATATAGTGGCATTTCCAAGTGGCAGCGTGCATGTTTGTTCTAGGATCCACCGCTAGTGCCTGCTGTCGTTCGTGAACTGTCCTCGGAACCTGGAGCACTCTATAGGACCGAAGAAAAGCTGCTGTTAGGAAGGAAAGGTGTTCTTTTTTGGCCCTTTCTCGGTCTACAGTAACATTAGGAGGAACAGAGGAAAGAGGGAGAGGTGCGGGACAACGAAGGAGTCAAGATCTTGCTCCGACGTCCACTCGTAACACTAACTACGCCATATTCGTGAAGTCCCATCCTTCCACCCTCCCAACTGCCGTCTGTTCGGCTTCGAGCGCAGGGGATGGAATTTGTGCATGGGTATTAGCACCTGCGCCCGGACTGGCAAGCTCTAAGCACGCATATGCTGGCACTCCCGTATACATGGTTGACCAACCAGTGACGTAGGAATTGTCATGCTCCCATCTGTATCTTCTGCTCCGAGAGTCCCCGGTGCTCCCCGTCCATCCATCCAGCTTCGCCCAAGTCACTATATCCCGTGCACACATCTGACGCCCAAGACGCCCTGTTCTACCCATCCAGTTCTTACCATCGCCACCCGCGTGTCCTGTCCGGGAGGCATATCGGATTGAAGAAGCTGACTGTGCATCTGCTGGAACCGCAGGTATACTCGCGTGATCCAGTCTCATCTATCCCTGTTAAGCAACTCGGTTTGCGCTCTCCACGCTACAGTGGCGTAGATAACTTGCTGCCTGTAGGTGTCGGCGAGAGGACGGTGCAGGAAGGGACGTGCATCCCAGCGCTGAAGAAGACGGGCTTATCCGAATATAGGCAGTATGGACGGAAGCTGGGGGGGTTGAGCCCCGGCGTATATTTCTGCGCATCTGCATGGGCTTGCGCGATCCCCACGCAGACTGGCACCTGTGGAAGTTGCCTGGCTGCTTGATGTGCACAGGCTGGGAGAAAGAGCACACCGAAAGAGTGAAGATGTGTCGTTGAGACGGAAGTAGGGGAATATAACTGTGTTTTCTGATTAGGAGGACTGCCTATTGCACGCTTTAGTCGGCAGTCTCGGCGATGTCTGCGTGTTGTTTCCGCTTGGAGTCACTACAGGTTATCAGAGTGGCTGGGGAAAGATCTCTGGGGCTGTAGAAGAGATTCAGCTCAAGCCATATGGCCGTACTTTAGCCAGTGCTCACTTCACGGCTGCCATGTGTCACGAGCAGTATACTTCGCAGGTCATGTATATGCTGGTGCTCTGGGATGATCTTCGAGCTCTCTTTGGGGCTTCATGGTGTTATGGATAAGCTGCCCATATTCAATTGCACTGTTGTAGCCCAGTCGCTTTGTAGGTTCCAGTTTGTGCAACATGCATAACGTGCGCCTTGTGCTAGTCCTATGGAAAGCCTCTCAAGCTCTTGTCGATGAGCTTTCCTGTATTCGTCAAAGTGCCTTCAGACCGTTTCAGCTTCTACCGGGCTACTTTCTCGTTGTTCCTTGTGCTGCCATGTCGTGTGGCCCTTGCCAGCAAGCTCTTAATTTGATCAGAGTGTGAGGATTATTTTGAACTATTTTCGATCATTTGTGTTTAATCTCATTTCAATTCTGTACAACCCGATATATCTTTCTTCATCTCCTTTGTCATTCCATGTTCAATACCTCGACAGCAAGCTGCTAATAAATACACGGTATATCTACTCATATTCGCAGCAAACGAAGGGGTAGGTATGTTGACAACGAATGCAATGTCAGCATCGTCAGTTGCAATGACATTTCATGTTCTGACCAGTAAAAACGCGATGCTGGACACAGAAACAGAGTAATCGGAATCGATGGTTTAAATTGACACCATGTTTCGTACATATAATCTTTCAACATAATCTTCATAAAATGACTGAAATAATCCGAGCTTTGCAATCCCCTAGTCTTGGCCGGAAACTCGCAAGTCGGGTTTACAAACATGAAGGCAAAGCGATTATTGCCCGTGTTGTGATGAACAATGGTTTCTGGTATATGTCAAACCATTGGGCAGTCTGTTGGCGGTTAGTCCTGGACTTTAATATTCTCCTTTTATTTTTGTTACGCATTTTACGTTCTTATACACTTGTTTGATTCGCTTCTTCATCGTAACATTGATTTTCTCGGCAACGACTTTTTCAAACAGTACTACATTTACGCTGTTCTTGCTACCATTAGACTTTACCAATAATCAATGTACACATATTCGACAGCTCTTCTAACAGAACACGTGCGAGTTTCTTGTCAGCATGAAAATCCCCACTAAAATTCTCCCAAAGGTTAGCCCCCCAGTGTCTTGAGCTGCACGCAAATATTAACAAAGAATGGGCCATAGTATTGAATTGCGTTTTATATAGCATTTATGAAGATACAGGACCCACTATTACTATATTTAAGCTCTCATATAAATATTTCCATGCAAAATGTCATAAGATGGACATATGGTTTCCGTAACAGTCCTTTCATTACGATCCGCCGATATAACCTTTGCTACACAGAGCACCCTACCAACATACTGTCTTCCAGGATGTTTGCGCAATCTGTTGAACAATGATGCTCCTGGCTTAGCCAATGGAAATCCTTCGTCTTCAAAGGTTTCATCAAGTCCGAAGGAGAATACGGCGGCACGATTGAAAGATCAAGTGGAGAATCTAGGCTAGATTGCATTGCTGCTGGTTCTCTCAGTATGACTCAGGAAGAGTAAATAGAAAATCCCGCCTTCACAGCAGCCGAGATTTCTAGTACATACTTGACCATATCAGGCTCGTGCCCACCTGTGCATGCGATCGAACGTGGGGACGCAAAATAAGTATCCGCGAGTTATTCCTACACATATTTGATTGTATCAACTTTCTATATCCGGTTCTCAAGAATGCGTAAGATATTTGCATCGTCAATCACCACTTCATCTGGGAATTTGGGGTGTGGATAAAATAAGATAGACGCATCTGAGCAACCCGGTTACATAGGCTTCACGACACGCTTACTGTAGTTTGGCATTCAAGCTGGATGTTCATCCTAGAATTTAGGGTTTGTGTGATATCCTAAATATTACAACGCGATACTTACCTTTTCGGTTGTTCCTCTGTGAAAGATAACAGACATCAGGTTCGGTACCGGGAACTCAAGTGTGATTAAAATCTGCGTGTCAGTCCTATCTTCCCTAACACAAGGGTTTACGTGAGTCCCAGAATTTCATCTAATCTGATAGCAATTTTAAACTGATTGGCGCTCCACTTTTACGTTATATTCGGTACCGGCTGACAGATATGAGGGAGTAATATAGTAATCAGATAAGATAGAAGATGTCGATGGCAATCACTACTGCGGCGTCGCTCACTGTAGCAATCAGATAATATAGATGTCCATATAGAAGATGTCGATGGCAATCATTACGGCAGCGTTGTTCCACCTGTATGCTCTGTTTTGTAGTCGAAGTTCTGACTCATTAAATTGAAATCCGCAGTTTATTGAGCTATGGCGTATTATCTACACTTTCGAGAGAGTCGGCTTCTCACCACATACGATATATCGGGGTTTCAATTTCCACAGGATGAGCCATGATATCCAGAACGGAATGGACTAGTGTTGACGCCAACCTGAAGTCATATTTTGTATAAATACCCAGAGCATTTTTTTGCTACCATCATCCCCAAATTTGATACACACCTCCAACCCATATTACAGTGTTTTACCTACAACATGGCCGCCAGAGAAATTCCCAACATCAGCGCTAACCAGGAAGACTGGACACGCAGCGATATGTTCCATAATTCATTCCTCGTAGCTCCAGATGCTTTCATCGAAGCGGCTGCCAAGAGCAGCGAGTCAAATGGGCTCCCCAATATTGCTGTATCACTCGCACAAGGGAAATTTCTTATGCTGGTCGCTCAGTCTCTTGGGGCGAGGAGAATTCTGGAAATTGGAACCCTCGGAGGGTAGGCCATTTCATCGGTATTTTTGAGGGTTCGGGTGCTGAATTTTACATGCAGGTATTCGACCATTTGGTTAGCCCGGGCTTTGCCGGGGGATGGAGATCTGATCACTCTTGAGGTATCGGAGAAACATGCAGCCGTAAGCGTCTCCTTCGAAGGTTATAGCTTTGATACACTCTAAACTGACTGTTACATAATCCATAAAGGTTGCCAATAAAAACATCGAGAATGCAGGCTTTTCCAGTAAGGTCAAAATCATCATTGGTCCCGCTGCAGATAGTCTCGCCACTCTTGAGCCTAATCCGCCGTTCGATTTTATCTTCATCGACGCGGACAGCGAGTCCAATGTGAAGTATTTCACCGAGGCAAAACGACTTCTAAAGAAAGGTGGTGTAATTGTGCGTTTTCATTGTTCTGAATGTTGCCTGTAAAATCTGGAGTCTTAACCACCTTCCACTTCCCTTTAGATTGTAGACAATATGGTTCAACATGGCCGCGTGGCTGACATGAATCATATTGGCGAAAGGGCCGAGGGAGTTCGAAATCTCCTTCGTGCCATCAAAGACGACAATGAGGTGGATGCAACTACGATTGCAACCGTTGGACAGAAGGGCTTCGACGGGTTTTTGTATGCAATTCGGAAATAACTGCAAATTTCTCCCATTGTGTACCCATGAGTAGCTCGAGACTTTGTGTATATTATAAAGAAATACCAAGATTCCTACGCACATTATATTGCATAGTTCTGACCCTTATAGATAAAATCAGGGAGGGTGGCATCTCATAAGCTTCAGTTCCCTTCCAATTCTCGGACTAATCTGGCTGAGCTGAAGTCCGGGGGATAAAATTATTACTAGTTCCAGGAACGTTATACTTTGGGTCATTCCTAGCAGATTATCGAAGCGCTTTAGAGGTACCACCAGAACCCTTTGCCTTTGAATTTCCAGATTTCGCCATTGATGCCAATAGTGAGTTCTTACTGAGGAGAACTCAAACATTCCTGTGAGGTAGAACACACTGGAACTCAGTGGGATGAAGATGTTAACATGGTGGATTGGGTGTCAAACTCGGTGCAGGATGTTGTGTACATACATGCTACATCATGTGACTTCCGTAGCCCATGACTACACTGGAAGTTGAGGGTCTCAGCTTCTCGCTTGCATGCTAAAATAATCGTAGAAGGAACATATTTAGCCCCGTACTTCTCTACATCGTGCACATGTAAGGATATGTATGAATATTGTAATAGTAGGTTGAAATGCCGCTTTAAGGCTAGTTTAATACGAGTGGTACCTGAGAACTATATCAACTGCATGGGATGTATCCGTGCCATAGAGTGGCCAGCGTTGCTATTTCTTCGTTTAAAGTCTGTCCATCTATGGACCCTGGACTTCTATGAAAGATTTGCCTCTTTCGGAGATCATCTATGCAAGCTCCGTCCGTCTATCGAGTAGATAGCCAGAAGTAATTTAACAAATTTGGCCCAAGATTTAGGAGGTCTAGTGTTTAACTTACGGTTCAGGAGTATCATACAAATCTGTTGCAAATTTTAAAAAATCCTTAAAATGCTTCTGCAGGCATGTAAGCGCTTGAGCGTTTAAGGTTAAACTAGCATTCTAGAGCATCACACTGGAGACGCAGTAGACTTTCGAATATTATATGGGACCCTAATACGCATTGCATTGCCTTAACACTGTCATAAGGTCTGCAATCTCATGAAGGAGATTCAAAATTGAATGGTATATCTCCAGATCTCCTCTTAATTGACCCATAATCCAAAAACACCGAACTATAATTAGTAAGGTCCAAAAAGCTATTGTATGCAACAAATATGCCTGCGGCATTATTTATATAACTACTTAACCAACTGTTAGTAAAAAATTATATCCTCCTATTAACCTTCAAATAATTGAATAAATACGTGCGCTACAGGTTTCACTTCCATGAGTTTGTCCAGATAATTCGTGGTCAATGTACTTCCACGGAATTGAACTCGAACATTGGAGGCCAATTCTATCTTTGCTGATGCTCGAAAAGCTGTGGGTACCATATTTAGTTTTTAAATCTACCTCTTAAAAGCAATTTCTAAAGTAAGTTGCTTTAGGATGCCTTGAGAACATTTCACGGGAACTGCTGGGGCTCGTAAAAGTCGTTATGATTAATTCCCAGTGACGTTATCGGGTCTTAAAGTCGCTTTAATCCTTAATGCCATAACATATAACGAAGAACCAAAATTCGTGACATCGCACATGCACATATACACTTAATCTATGGTTTTCGGAGTGTGCTTAATCCGAATATTTTGGTCCTTTGGACGTATGAAAACAACTCAAAACGCATTTTTTTCTGGAGGAACTTGTATCATCCGCATTGTGAATGGAGACGCAAGTAAGGACGTCGTACAGGATATGCCTGTGGCGATATTCTCCAATATAATGCTCTGCTGCCATCTGCGTTGAAATGGGACGAGGATGTGGACCGACCAAGACTGAATACGATGCGTAAGTATATGTAGCCCCTCTGTACAGGGGGGCCTTGTTAGACTGGTTCACCGCTCAGAACTGCCAGTATTTGCAAAAGGAAAGTATGGATGAGAATAGATCAAAACTTAGGTAAATCGGAAATAATATATAATGATATTACTTTGAATAAAGCAAGGAGGGCCGATAAGGGGAACAGCCCATTATCTCTGACGAAAACGATGTGATTGCAGCAAAATTCAAATAATCGAGATGGTTGGAAGCCACAGAAAACTCACTATGCGTAGTAGGCTCGGATGTGGATTGAAATGAATATATTTATTATGCAGGCCTGGCTCTTTTAAATAGCCAATATTGGATATAATATCATCTTCAGAAACTCCAATCCTCTTGAAATCTCTGGACCGGACCTTGTCTTGAATGATCTGAAGTCCCGAAATTACTATATTTTTTAATTTGTGCCATCGTGTTATCATTGGAGTTATTCTTAGGAGACGATGGAAGCATTGTAGTGACTCCCTGATCATCTTTTGACTTTGAATGACTACGAAGTCGCTATTGAAACCAGTAGCGAGTTTTTGCTGATTCAAGGATACGTTTTCAAGGTTGAGGGTTGCATCTTCCCGCTTCGATTGCTAAATTCGCCGTAGAAGGAATGTATTTGGCACCGTGGATATTTGCATCTTCCATCTGGGCAATCTGTGTTAGCAGTCGTAATAACGATATGACGGTTGGCCAGCATACTACTTCAAAGTAACTCTACGAGTAGTACTTAACAATAGCCTTCCAACTGCATTGAATGCTTCCGGGCCACAGGACGGCCCACAGTGTAATTTCTCCAGTGAAACGGTCACGTATGGCAGGCCCATCTTCCGTCCATTTCCACCAATCCGCCCACTGAGTAAGACGTGGCTCAAGGGAATCGATAGATTCCCGCATCACATATAGAACATCTTCTATACTGATTTCTTGAATTTCTCTTTGTCTGCAAGCAAAGATCGTCTGCTCATTTTCAAAGTATTTTTCGAAGTTTGCTGAGGTCTACCGTAGAATAAATATGACGCCTGAAAGTCACCTTAAATACCATGTATAACACCCACCAATGAAATGTTCTTTCGAGCACCATCTGTCTTTTCAAGATTTTGCATAATGGAAGAAAATACGTCCTTGGCTCTGTCGAGAATTCGAGTGACATCCCCCAAGGTTCATCAAGGAGATCAGGGCTCTGAGCAGTTGGTTGAGTGGATAAACAGTAAAGTTTGTGCATAAATATATATGCTATGACGACAGATGCCATAGAGATCCAAGACTTCCATGAATGAAGTGCCTAGCTCGAAGATCGTCTGTGCAGCCATAGTCCGTCTGTACAAACCCACAGTTGTTTTTAAAAATCGGCTTTGCGCTTTTGAAAGAGGCTACATTCTAACTTACGGTTCAAGGAGATCACACAAGTCACGCACGCACACATACACTTCGTCTGTTGTCTTGCGGAGTGCCCGCAAGTTGTATATTTCGGCCCTTTGGAAGTATCGAAACTAGCCAAAAATCTTTCTTTGCTAGAGGGATCCACAGAAGTATTATCTGTTGGCCAATGCAGGCGCGGGGAGCAGCTCCATAAGGGATAAGCCTTTGGAGATACTCTGGAATGTGGTGCTCCGCTGCCATTTGCTTTATTCAGGGTGTAATAGGGCGTGAATGTTGAGGGATCATGGCAGCATATGCGGTACTAGCATTTGTAGCTGCTCTCAATTTGGCGCTGTTGTTGCGCTGACTCAGAGCTGAGCGCTGCCAGTGCCCACGTTTGAGGCAGGAGGTTCCCGAATAGTCCACTTCTGATCATGATAATACGCTTATATCATACATTGGGTACAAAGA
>JASFDH010001743.1:0-13402 GCA_036937195.1 Nidularia pulvinata
GCCTCATCTAGAAAAACCACATGTGAGGTCGTATCCTTCTTCATCTTAAGGACTTTCTCTAATGTATACACCTATAGACCGGATGCATTTCTAGGTCAAATTCAAGCATATGACACGGAAGAAATGGGCAAAGGAAAGGAAATTATGGTGCCAAAATGCTTTCCCAGCCTTGGACGTCTAGGAACTGAAAGGTGCGACCATACCGTGAGAAGGAGAAAGAGTGTCCGCTTCATCAGAGATCCCATGAATGCGCAACAGCGGTCTCACACGTAGAGAACATGAGGCATGAGGCCGCCACAAGCGCCCAGGCTTCCGCACCCCACATGCCACTGGAAGAACGATCTAAGCGCCACGGATACACTGGCGCGGTAGTGCTAAGTTGATACTTCGCGCTGCCAATTGTCAAAAATAATTGCCATCCAAAACTGAAAAGGATTTTCCCGAAAAACAATATATTTCAGGCTTACCTTGATGCAACAATCCGCCATTTCCTCAAACATTGCCTCTAGACGAGCCCACAGAGCGGCTGTCCATTGTGGAGCAGTAATGTTTGTAGGCTCTGTCCTGACGCGGGAACGATACATTGTTGGGGATTGTGAAGAATTTCCTGGATCTAAGGGGATGGAAGTAAAATAACGGTCAGTGCATCTTCAAAGTTTACTCAATCATTCAGAGAACCTTTTGTCAAGGCGTCTTTTGAAATCTTGGAGAGGTCGAATGCGTTACGTATTCTGTCTTCCACGGCTTGTGAGAGGTCAAAGATAAGGCTCTGTACTAATGTTGGCAAGACTCTAAGATTGTAGGCCGTTTGAAGGGAAGATGCGAGAAGAGTTTGGTTCTATTAGCCGCCCAATATTCAGTTTCGAGATAGTTGATACATAGACCAAATGTACCAATGTGGTGAGGCCCGTTAAAACCATATTTTCCATCTCGCTTGTCACTTTGGTACGCGAATCTTCTATGAAGCCTTCATATGTCGCAACTGCTCTCACAGACCGCAAAGATAACTCCTGACTTGCATCTTCTAACATGCGATCACCGCGCCCACCCGACTGCACAGTGATAGGACCATCCAATAATGCCACTAAAACGAATGTCAGAAAGAAACATCAGGATGTAGAAATTTCAATACATACTAAGCTCTGCAATACTAAGTGCGGCCTTGGCAATTGTACGCTCTCTTTCGTCTTCCACATCCATTACCTGTGACACAGTTGCAGACAGTAATGAGTTCATTTCGTCCGCATTTTCCTGTTTCTTGGGTTTCTTCTCTTCGTCGGCGGCCATCTCATTCATTTGCATTTGCAATCTGCGTGCCAATATTACGAAACGAGAGGTCCGGCGAAGTAGGTCGGATGCTTGGTGAAGCTTCTGTAACCGGGACACATTCGTCTGCAATGCCTCATAGGGAAAGTGTATTTTGTTTCGAAGCCTTCATAGTGAAATAGAGTGAGAACAATAAAGCCAGGATTCAGGTAGAGAGAGGGCGTACTTGTCAACGGACGCGTTTAGATCATTCAAACCAGATCGAAGAGACGTGAGAGAGCCAGACAGACTATTCACGCTTGCAGTTTGGGATAGTAAGTCTTCATGATGGGCTGTAACCTGAAGAATATGAGTGCATGATAGTATGGTATGGCAAAGTCGCGAGGCACCAGAGTCTTGATCTGCTTTGCTACATCGTCTATTCCAAAGGTAAGCTTCGAGATAGCTACGGATATATCCTCCTTTGGTATGGGATCTACAGAAGACTTGTTGGGGGTCTTTACAGAAGGTTTGATATCGGAGGAGGGGGGATACGGCTCGCCAGCGAGTACTGCGTTAGCATAATCATTAGGGTCGAAGTGGGGATTCGCGAAGACGGTGTAGTCTGTTTATTCTTCAGAAATAAGAGATTGAAGTGAAGGAGTATAAGACGCGCATACCAGCCATTTGAAGACTGCAGTGCTACAGTTGATAGATTGAAGGTCAATCCAGAAAGCTAATGCCCTTCGCCTGAAAGCCAATTGCTCAACGGTCTATAAATTCATGTGGGAAAGTCTGGCGGTTTACTACGTAGTCTCCGTAGCTGACCTAATACACAGATAATAGTCGATGTGTTTAGTTGCCTGCTACACTAACGTTAGCATGTTCAACTTTTCTTTACCCCCTCCTCCCATAGAAACGGTATCTTCAGCTTTCCTTCGCCTCCTGGTGAATATGACGCAAGAGAAGTTACAAGATGTACGTCCTTATATTACTTAACGAACCCATACGCTCACAGTCTTGATCTTTTCAGTGGGATGGAAATGATTGGGTAGGTTATTTATTGGGGTTCCAGTGCCGATGTTCTTCGACCCCAAGTCAATTATTGGCCCGCACGACAGGCCTCCCTTGGATGAAAAGGTAATGACGCTCGGGTATGAGGTGCTGGTGGTGTGCGGTGCACATTGAGGGTATCGATCCTGGCAGGAATGACATTGTTGTGCATGTACAGCTCGAGCTGTACAAGAGTCTTCAGGAAAGTAAGATTCGCGTATGACTAATATTTATTATTTAAGTTAAGGCTGTCAATAAGCTGCTAAGTATTGGCTAAGTGTAAAACTCTAAGATTAACTAGTCTACTTACTCTATTACTGACTACTACTCACTGATATTTCCGTAGAATCTCAAACTGCTCTGCTTCGTGTCAGCGTGCTTTCACTTCCTCCAGCGCACACATGATCGCTGTCTCACCACTGAGCAAGCGCTATGCTGCGCGATGACAAGCCCTCGGCGCTTAGATCTGATGTCACCCGTTGGGGCCTGTGTCGCCCGCTCTATGATCCTCTATCACTGTCTTGATCCTCTATCACTGTCTTGATTTCTCACTCTCTCTTTGATTTCCAAGTATACCATCTCCTAGGACTGTCTCACTATTCCGGCCCATCTACATATCATCTCCCCTCCTGTGCTGCCTCGAGGCTTCTGTGCCCCTTCACATTTCTCACTGCGCTAGCTTTATAAACCCTTTCTGGCCTTCCCATACCTGTGACTCGCTTCCACTCCAACACTTATCCATTACGGAGCTTCCGTCTTGTCGTAAATGGCCTACAACTACTATCAGCGGAGTGTTCCAGGTTGGGGAACTAACCAAGTAATTACTCTCTATCTCCATCCTTCTCTCCACCTCCAAATTCATCTAACTCCTCCACCTATCACCAGTTCCAATTCGGTCCACCCCCTGCACCGAGCTTTCAGCCTCAGCCGTCATGTAATTTAACTCATTTACATGCCCTGGTACACGAGGCACTGATACACTTATATACTAGGGGGAGGCATGGATTATTACCGTGCTCATGCTACAAGCCCCGACCCGTGAGCATACTATGGCTAAGCCCATAAAGTCCTCCTTGAAGTCCTCGCGGAGCACCTCTCTGATACCTGATCGTGGCAGATCCCTCTTTGACTATGCCTGGAATCGCGTTCGTGACCACGGAAGTGCGGCCCATGACACTATAGGTGTCGGTGTCCATGAAGCCCGTCACTGGCATCGTCGGGCGTACGGCGGCATGGTATGTCCTATTTGTCTTGCAGTTGTACTCTGGCTTACGTGTCCCAGGGCGAGCTGGAAATGATGTCTCCGACTGAAATCGGCCATGCAGCCGCATATGAAGCATATCGCACTTGGATACACAACAGTTCAATATATGAGCCTATAAGTGGCGATCTTGAGAGGCAGCGGGAGGGACTTACAGGCCTCGCCGTTGCAGAAGGTATTTGTGGATTAATTTTACTATTCACCACCTAAATCATGGTGAACGCGCAGCGACACGGTTACTTCAGTTTGCCAACCGCACCATGGACCGCTATGCCGGTATGGCTGCGTCCGAAGCCGCAGCCCATACAGCTTCTGTAATCTTCTATGAGGTCAGTGTTGTCTCGTAACATGTTGCGACACCCTTTATTCACTTCTTGCAGAGTCGGGGAGGTCACGACCATGAATATCGCTCTCGCTCTCGTCACCGTCGGGGGTCCTTCGATGAGCCTTACGCCTACGACGATGAACTGGCTTATCCACGAGGCAGGTCACATTCACGCCATCGCTCCCATTCTCGTCATAGCTCCTATGGTGGAGGTATGCCACCTTCTGTTGGCATGAGCATGGCAGGCACGCCGTATTCCTCATCTGGAGCTTTGCCTGGTGTTGCCCATAGTTTCTCTGGCGTTGCGCATAGTGGATACGGCGGACAAGGTGGTGCATACGGTTCTTACGGCTCATACGGTGCCGGTGGAGGTGGGATGGCAATGTCTGGTGGCGGCATCTCTCCGTATCCCTCTCCTGGGATGCCTATTCCTAACACACCGTCGTACTCTGGAATGCCCATGGGAATGACCCCATCTGCGTCCTTCCATGGGTCATACCCAAATGCTTCGGTTCCTATGGTAATTCCCATGGGACATGGGCGAAGCCGCAGCTCTTCTTTCTCCTATTCACAGCAGCCATACATGGGTATTGCAACGAGTGGTGCCTCTATGGCCATGCCACCAGGACAGACAATCATAATTCAGAAACCGAGGAAACACAGACATCGGCATCATCATCACAGCAGAGGCAGAAGCTCTGAACGTTACTGAAAAGTGTTTACCATTGCTGAATGAAGCAGAACCATGTTCATGTCGGCACAGTATGATCTTTGATATCGCTATGGGTTACGGACAATGTATGCTGGATAGCTGTACGAGGTAAACAGTAATGTAATTGTATCTCCGTACTTACTTCGACTTGTATACTTCCTTCCATTTGTAAAGTACGCACCTATTTATGCACATCGCAAGGCAGTCTTGAGGGACTCTCGAGCTTGCACCTCCTTGCCACGCGGACATACCGGCCCGGCGCGAGGGGCGATAAATTAAATAAGAATACACCAACGTGATCAAGAGATGGATTACCGACATTCCAATCACTGCAATCATGCAATGATCAACTGCAACTGGTCTCCCTTCAGCGACTATAAACCATTATATCGCACAAGGCTTTACGCCCACAATTGAATTATTCGTGCACAACAGTCTCAATGCTCCAAGCGTCTCCAAGGCTGTCCTAGGCCGTCGAGCACCATCGGAAACGTCGAAACGATGCAGTGCTCATCAACATCTTGGTGATCAGCGTATGCACGTCCCATCACATGCGCACCCCTGCTTGGCTATGCCTTGGATACCCCTTGCGTCGTGGTCGGCTAATTCGTCATTCGTGTTTCAGGCCGCCGCTCGAGTATATAAACCTAGCGCCGCTTGTTGCTGAGTTCCCCGATAGGCTGGTCCTGATCCCACTCAACACTCAATCCGCGCCCGCTCACTTCAAGAGTTGTACTCTGAGAAATCCATATAAATTCTTTACATCATAACGACTTTTCCATCAAAAATTAACGACATGTCCGTTGTACGCACTCGCAAATTCTGCTGCTGCATCCCAGTGCGAGCTGGTGTTATCGTGAGTCTCTTTCTGTCATTGCTCCTAAAAATCAATATTAATAGTCTCCATAGCTCCTTTCCATCCTTGGTATGATAGGAGGAGGTGCAGTCACCGCTATCGCAATCATTAATCTTAAGAATCCCAATAATGGTATGTAGAATCGAATCCTTTCTCGATTCAAAACTGACTTTGTCGTTTTAGCTGGTGCGAAGACCGGTCTGATCATCCAAGTCATTGTTTATCTGCTGTTGGCGGTCGTGTCTCTGTTCGGGTATGTTTTGATCGTAGTTGTATTTCAGTGCTTGTATTAAAATGCTCTACAGTCTCATTGGAGCCATTGCGAAGAAGCTTGGGATGGTGCGCCTGCACTTCGCCATCCTGACGATGCATCTTCTCTTCAGTATCGGTACTGGGATATACGCCATCTATTGCACCTTTAAGGATTCCACCAACTACATTCAGCAGTGTGTTAGCGGCTCCCTGGATCCGTCAATTATGAAGACCTGCAATGATGGTTCTTCTATCATGAAAGGGGTTGTGATCGGAATTTTCGTTCTTCTTTGGTTGCTCGAACTCTGTGAGTTATATTCGCAGTCATTTTCTTCATCCACTAACATTTTCTTCCAGGGTTCTGCGTCATTGTACACAACTATGGGGAACAGCTTAAGGACGAGATCAAGCACAGGAGCGTTGTTAAGGATACTGAGGCTTGGTAAACGGCCTCGTCGGTCTTCGGGGTACTCGCAGTCTCGCACCCACATTCGTTATCCAAAGTTGTCCGAAGTGTGTATGTATGTACATTATTTAATATGGATCATTTGAGCTGTGATCTCGGGCGCTGTGATTGGCATTCATTCTTGACATTCATTGCAAAAGGTAACTTTTACTCTGTAACGAACACATTCCATATATAATTGCATGGCTGTCGATTTGCTCACATTCGAAAAAGTTGAAGGTCTGAAGATCTGACCGTTCGAGAATTCGGCTACGCATTGTAGCAAAGAACTTCGTATTCCTGCGAATATATATCAATAAAACTGAGAACCTCAGAAAGATTGTTGACTATGTACCTCGACATTCTTTTCTTTGCCGCCGTAAGGGATGAAAGCACCTGGATATGGCCATCTTTAATCACTGCCATGACAGCTCGATGAACACCGACGACAAACCATCTAGTTTTGCACTGGCTTTCCCCGGGTGCATCGCACCTTTGTGCGCAGCCTTCGCAACATACAGCGGGGTTCCGTCATTCTCTCTGCCACCTTCAACCGGCTTATAGCCAAGGGCAGAAACATTCAGCTTGCCACGTGCAGGCACCCAGCGCAAGCCTCGCATGTCCCCTACAAGAATTTCGTATGTTGCAATCTGTAAACAAAAGATTTTAAATTGGGAATAGCGGTGCACCATTATCATTCTTACGTGGATTTCTTCGTGTTTATATCCAATGACCGCTCCTTTCTCGAAGGCATCGGAAGCTTTACCAACCTCTATTCTCGTGTGTGAGTAAACTATTAGCTGATAACCACAAGAAAAAAGTACGAACGAATACCGCCCTGCATATTTTTAAAGAATGAGGAAGATAAAACGTGAGGAATAAATTTTTTTTACCTCGAAGTATGCTCTGCAGATATAAAGCGTCCAGGAGTGCTCCTTTCCGACCTCGATGGCTCCCTGAGGGATGTTCTTTCCTTCATTTAAGATCCAAGTGGCAGGACCAGTGGGACCGTTGCGATGGAACTGGTCTGTTCGGGCCTTCGCCTCGTTGACCCAGTTTTGAAGGGCCCATGTATGAGCTTTTTTCTACGTTTCGGAAATCAGGCGTGACAGAAGAACAATGAAGAAGTGTCGCGGACCTCTTCCTCGCTCTTTTCATGCCCCTTGAAGGCGAAGTAGCCGCCAGTAAGCAGAGCCATTCCAGCAGCTAACCCACCCCCGATCTACAATATGATGTAAATAACGCATTACCGGCGGTCAAAGTCAATAAAATAAGCACCTCAAGTTGCTTCTTGCGTTCGTCATCAAGGTCATACCAGTGTTTCTTTGTTTCTTCATGAGGGACATGCGGTTTCTCATCAGATGAAGGTTGATGATAACCTAGATTGATTGGTTAAACAACGACGGAATTCAAAGTTGGAGCTCTGAGCTCTCAATGATATACCTCCTTGAGGTTGTCCGTATGGTGGTGGCTGCTGACTAACGTGTTGCTGTTGCTGATAGTACTCGGGCTGGTGGTGATCCCCATGATCCCCATCGCTGAGGCGACCCCACAGAGCAGGGGTAATTGGGGGAGTCCAGTCAGACTGACAGCAGCAAGTTAGCGAAAGTAGAGAAGCTCATCGATCCACATGTTTACCTGGGATGTATGCGGTTGAATATTCTTATATTTATGGCCTAAATAGCACAATTTAGCCATCTTCACTTGCGAATATAGCACGGAAGACAGCAAGTACCTTCATATTCAACAACATCGCCATGGTTGTAATTTGTGCCTGGCTCCCAGAATTGAACCATCGTAAGTCAATGTATTCAGGTATGCAATAGGGCGAAGAGGTGTAGACTGGTGGATGAATCCAAGTTGCGAACGTTCAGCATCATCAACACGTTTGAACCTTTATACTGGAGCGATGATATGTATCTGCACAATCGATAGAGAATTGCGCGATGAAGCAGATTGCACCAGATGAGCATTGACGGAACATGCCAGTGTCCAAGTGACTTAGATTGAGCTAAGAACGCTGCTACAGCGTGTATCGCGAAAATTTCGGTCCAGAACATGGCGAATGTGAAGTATTTAGGTGTTGAGGTTGCTGTCTGTCCATTGCTAAAGATCTTATGAGCACAAGGATATAGATTAAATTGCCTATTTTCCAATGTTGCGGGAGCCATCTCTACGGATTAGCGAGTCAGCAACGCAAAGGGCGCAGAGGTCAAATCTGTGCAAAAGCTCAACGCCACATGTTGGAGACTCGGAGTATTCGATATTGAGCAACTTAGCGACGAGCAATCCTGATGTAGGTAAGCCAGTGTACGCGTTCGTTCAGTCATTAAATTGGCATTGATAATCTGACGTTTGGAGGTTCGATTGTGCCAAGTTGAATCCTCTGCCCGAGGTTACCAGAGTTCTCAGTCTGGTCAACAGCCAACTCAGTGTTTTGGGGACGCGCTTATGACGAGAGCCGTCACGCATTGCTGACAGTGTCACGAACAGTCACGGCCACCCCAAGCGTACAGAGGTCTTGCTACCGAGTTCCCGAACTACATTCACTTCCGTCCTCTAGGTTTAAGGACTCATCGCTCCGGGCAAAACCCAATCTTCTCTCCTAATTGCAGACCAACCACGATGTCTGGAGCAGCAAGTTCCGCCGGAGCCTCGAAATTCCAGGCGTTTATGAACCACCCCGCAGGTGAATTCGGAAACTATAATTGTTGATTCTACCTCTCATATTCTTGCCCGCCAACAGGACCCAAGACCGTTTTCTTCTGGGCACCTCTGATGAAATGGTGTCTTGTGGCTGCTGGGGTTAAGGACTTGTCTCGTCCAGCTGACAAGCTGAGTGTATCGCAGAACGTTGGTGCGTGCCGTTAAAAAACTCCTTCCTAGTAAACGAGGGTTCTTATGCAAGCGTCTTATAGCCTTAGCTGCGACTGGTTTTATCTGGGTGCGATACTCCTTGGTCATAACTCCTATAAACTACAGCTTGGCTGCTGTGCGTCAATTTCTCGGTGCTGTCGTTGGCTCCCCTCATATTTTTGTGTTTAGGTCAACTTCTTCGTCGGTCTTTCGGGGTTGACGCAACTTGGCCGCATCGCAAAGTATGTACGATTTCAATGATTTGTTGACTTTATTCTTAGACAAATCCCACAGCTATCGGATGAACAACCCAGAGGCAGTAGCAAAGTCGTCATAGATTTGACTACTACGTTCCTTGTATTCTCTTGATATCCATAATATACACAGCACTTTACACAACACACAAGTTGAACTGGAAGATGTATCGCAACGCTCTCTGATCCAACGCAAATAAAAGTCTAGTTTAAAGTATTCCGCGACACTGCTCATCTCGACTTGGATTTACTTGATTGAGCCTTGGCTTTACGTGGTGGTTGGCTTCTTCGCCCTGCATCAGCCTCATCTGCTTCCCCTCTTCCTCCTCCTGCATTGCCCTGAACAGCGCTCTTCGCCATATTCCACCAGCTATTTTCGCCGAAAACTCGATCTGCAGTTGTAAAAATACCCTGCATAATTTGCTGCACATCCGGCTGCTGATTAGCGGGTCCTGCTCCATTTTCCTGGTACTGCCATTCTCGTTGACGCTCGAATGACTCCCATGGCTTCGGCCGTCTTGTTCCTGTCTTCGAACGTGACGTCCGTGATTTGGACTGAGCCCTAGAACTCTCTGCGGCATTTTGACTTTGACCATTGATTATATCCAGTATGAATCCCCCGAGATTCGATATGATGCCGTAGCTTCCCATCGCGTTGTTCCCATACGCATTTCCCATACACCAACTTGCACCTGCAATCAAGGCGGCAAAGATGGTGCCCCACTTGACAAACCAGATGCTGGTCCGGAACATCCAGCTAGTAGTTCGATAGAGACTTGTAAGGGCAAGATAGGCAGCAAGGATGCTGATGAGCGGGGGAATAATGGTCTGTGCATTCCACTGAAGCGGATTTGTTGAAGCCAGAGACGTGATGAGATTGAAGAGGGCGGTAAAGAGCGCCAGGGAATGAGACAAGAGATGGATGATAAAGGCGTAGAGGGGCGATGGGAGTGTGTCTGATAGATACTCCAGTATAGGATCAAGGAAAGAGGGTAAATCAATATCAGTGGGAAGCATATTGGCTAGGAGGTTAGCTAGCTCAAGGCCAGCTCCTAGTTTCGCTAATTTGCCACAACCGCGAGACAGGCGTGGACGTTGTGTGCAGAGGAAACAGAGGTTGACGGTGTCACGTCGTCACAGAACACGTCGTTCACGTGTCGGGAATGCAAATCGGGCGAGGTCCATGGGAGTCCACGGTCATAGCGGAAGTCCACGGGTGTCGACGGCAAGTCCATGGCGTGAGTCCATGACACATATGCACAAGCAGAGTGACGACAACCTGTGACATCTCGCGATCAAATGATGTATTCTAGTGTGACATTCCCAGCCTTGTCCCTTGATGCTCTCGAAAAGGAGAGTAGAAAATGGGGTGCATTGTAGTTCAGCCAATGGGAAGCCGTCGGAAGCTCGGCCTGGCGCCGTTGCAATTCTCGATCTTCCTTTTCGGGAGGGTTTTTGCCTCGCCGAAGAAATGCAATAAAATTACAGCCCAGCGGCGACGTCAAATACATATCAACAAGCCGCTGTATAAGTTCCCTCTAGAACCAGACTCTCATCTCATCCTCACGACACTACCACCTTATCTACTCCCGCCTTTGTGTCCGCTTGTCCTTCCATACTCCTGTCCTCTATAATGTCATTGAAAAGGAAACTGGAGGCCGACAACGACGATATTATCCCCAGCGTATGCCTGACCTACTTCCTCTCCCCCTGTTACTCAATGCTCACGCCTTGCATTACAGAATAATAAGCAGCTGAAGCTTGTCCCCTTTCCTAACTTCGAGCCTGACAACGATGCAGTCATGTCCGAGGCAGAGCCTCTCTACACTGATGTTCACCCGACCCGCTTTCCCTCCAATGCCAGCTCTACATCGTCTAACGTGTCGACTTCTCCACTGACCAACTCCCGTACGCAACGTGTGCTTTATTTCCAGACAGTTAATCTTTTGCTTATACGTATTTTATAGCCTCATATCCGACGTTCGATCTCTATCCACTCCCCTTCTTCAGCGAGGATGGCTCGGTAGACCCTAACTCCCACAACTACTCACATTATTCCGCCCAATCTCCCCCTTCTCCCAGTGTTGGCCTCCTCCAGCCAAGAAGTGCTTTTACACACCATGGGTAGGTCATTCCGTCTGATTTTCTCGGATTAATTCCGTCCTCCCAACTGTGGCTGATTTTCTCTTGCCATCCTCATAATTTGTGCTAATATAACAGGTCCGGTTGTCAACAAATACCCAAGCTTCGAGTCGCGTGCGCAGCGGCCCCCAATGGGCAGAGAACTATGTGGAGCTTCTGCGAACAATGTGGCGCGATTTCCATGGTCGAAAGCTTCGATTGAACTTGGCCAAACTTGTCGATCTATCCACGGCGGGCTCCTCGACGATTCGTGCGTCCTCAAGAAAAAAACCCTTGACCGGGCCGACATGGTGTATTGCCACTTCCTTTCTATTCATCGACTTGCTATGATTCACCTTTTCTTATGGTTATTATTGCTTCTCACCCATTACTGTACTATCCCATTCCCATTTCGACCTGGCAATCATTCTTCTGGATCGACGGCCGACCGCAACAGCGACTTGCCACGTGGTCTTGCATACGACGGCCCGCTTCCTTGAACGCGAACGACGCTACCGCCCCCGATTGTACCCCTACCTCTCCCTATCTCTATATCCCCCGACCTCGACTTCCAACCTCCTACCCCTCTCATCTTCTCTACCTCTGCCATCCTCTGCCTCTCCCTTATGCTCCCTGGCAACACCATCGTCTCCACATTATTCCTACATCCTCCCATGCACTGACATATACGCCTCATACGATCCCTTCGTTCTATTAGGTCAACAGAAAATAACAGGATGGTAGAACATACTTCTTGGACCACTCTGCTTCTCTCCGCGTCTCAGCTGTGTCTGTACATATAAAACAGATTCCTAGTAGTTGTCTATTTATATGTATTCCAAGGCAGCATGCCTAACTCCATTAACACTGTCCGAAACCTACAAAATTTCTGAGTATTTCTGCTTGTAAGGTAACGTTCGCTTGTACGTGAAGTTGTGCCACGAACGTAAGTATTGGTCCCGACTTTCCAGTCAACTGAGGTCTGCATGATCACCTTGGGAATTGTTAGGAACTACTATATTCTATGATAAATATGCAATCTCTACTGTGCATGTATTGAGTACATGTTGCATTGATATATACTGCCGACCGGATCTCTCAGCTTCCATTCTGCTGTGGCGGCCACAGAAGGCGCGGGCCATCGCGAGCTTATGGGGCCCCGCATTTTGCCAGGTGGAAGTGGATTGATGGATGACCATTAGTTGCTAGGGCCTCGGAATACCCCTCTTAGAGGTATGCTCTAATCTTGAGGGCGAGTTATCCAGGTGATTTATTCCCACACAACATTCATACGATGTTTTTATGTCAAATTCGTGCGTTTCTAGTGGTTTGCAGTCGGTCATGAAAAAAGTTGCCAAAATGTAGAATTCTTATCCGGACTTTGGCCAGGGGGATACATGGTCTCTCAGAGCGAAGATTTTATCCAGACTAGGAACTGACGTATGAGGTGTTTCAGGGGCCCTAGTTTGCTTCCGGCTACAACGTATGCGAAGATACTGTGAACGCGTTTTGCAAGCTGCAATCTGCTCACTTTCCAAACTTGAACACTAGGAAATCAAGCGCCGAACAACGAAGGCTGACGTTCTCGATATCGGTCCGTCGTCGCCATTGTTGGCACCCTACAGTTCACGCGCTTCACCGCCAACCCTCAAGCCCAACACTGATGAATCTTGGTTCATAGATTTAGGTCACAGGTAAGTATTGAATAGTCAGATCACAGCAATAATATATTCTACTCCTTACAGCAACAGCAGTACTAAGACCATGGAGTAACAAAATAATGCATCTCACAGATCATACCTAAGTCATGCCCGTGCTGGACACGCTCGCTTATCCACCTATACTCCGGCCAGTTACACTGTGTCTCAGACGCCAGTAGAAACACCTCCGATAGTGCTACAGCTAAGTAAGCAGACATCGTCCGAGTTATCGGTAGGAGTGCGATGGTGGAGGATGTATCCTCGAACATGTACCCGTCAGTACTTCAACCAAGGTGAGCTCGGGACTTGTTCATTCCCGTCT
>JASFDH010001744.1:0-13399 GCA_036937195.1 Nidularia pulvinata
ACTGCCACCAATTTTTGATTTTGAGTAGAAATTGGGATTGGGTCCCTGCTCCTCAAGTTTGTGGTAGGTGCAAGAGACAGTGCTGCAGTTCATGTTGAGAGTATTTGCAATATCTTGGAATTTGCGTCCTTCTTCATGCTGCAACTGCCAGATCCGTGCTTTCTTGGTTGGAGTAGCAACAACCATTTGAAATAGGTGGGAGAGAGCCTATGATAGTTTGTTGACAGTGGTGTGTGCTCGTGAGGTGGCTATGGATGAAAGTAGTTGAAGAAGCGGCGGTTTCTCTTCTCGATGCATTGCAACAGCTGTGTTCTCACGGTCCAGTTTACTTCTGCAATGTCATTTACATTCTCTAGATTTGATATGTGGATGGAATTCTAAAAAAATCGGCATTTACAATCTCTGTATAAGCTATATTCTACCAGTAAAATTTTGTATTTTTATGTGCTGTAGATGGTGCAAAATGGATGTGTCAAGCTGCAAAGCTGCTGTTGTGACATCATGTGCATTTTGATCTGCTGCCACTGTAATTATATTTATATCCTCAAGTTCAATCTCACCTTAGCATTGGAGGAAAATAATAGGAATTTTATCTTCCCCCCATTGCAAAGCAGTTGGCAATGACAAACCTGATAGCTCCTGCAACTGTCAAGTAAAGGGAATTAAGCACATCTTTATTTAATTCAAGGTTTTATTGTCTAGCTAGAGCTGGAGATTTGAGCAAAAATCATTCCATATATTTTGTTAGAGGGCTGTGAAATTTTATTTGGGATAATCAAGTTCCAAGGGACTAGCTCCCAATTTTTTTTCATAAATTTGCCTAGTCTTAGGTGAAGGAAGACTGCCCCTTTGGCTCAGCTGGTTAATTTGGCCAAGTCCAAGAGAAAGGAAGACCATCTCTATGAATTTTTCTGGTTAGATTAGGGGGGCACAAGACTATCATTGAGATCTAGCTAGAAACCACCCCACATTTGTGTATATTATAAAAGTTGACTATTTGTATGACTTTTTGATTATATATTTCACTTTGGACTTACCCCCATGAACTTGAGTGGTCATTGAGTGTGCTAATGGTGAACTTGGAATCCGTTTATTTCAGTTCTATGTTATAGACTAACTAATCCTTTTTAATTGAAGTCTGCATTGCACAACTTGAAGCATCACAAAGATATTTTCTGAACATGATATTCAGTATTGTAGAAAAATCCGACATTCATATTCATATACCCTGCATTTCAATCGACCTATCTCTGTGTTTATAGGAGATTGGGGGTGAAATTCTCCGCATCCAGGAGGATATTGATCACTTGACAATACTGAACAGCAGTTTCCCCAAAAAGTTGATCTAGTGATCATGCGAAGAAAAATGAATACATTCCTGCGAAAAAAGTGCAATTAAAGACACTGCGAGTATATTATGAAGCAGCTCGAGACTGGATCAAATGGGTATTATCACTATTTATTAAGGACCTACAGAAGTACAAGAATAATAGATCAGTCTTCTACCTACACGGCCACTTACAATGTAAAATTACAATCACATCAGCCATAAGAATTATATACCGCCGCGAGATGAGCACATTCACTTGTTTACCGAGGCCATCGAAATCCAGAATTGCTGATGGTGATGGACCATTAGAAACGTAACAAACGTCAGATGAATGAATGAAAAGACTACAAATGGCTTACGCACAGACATGCCAGAGCCCGAGCTTGGATGGACAAACATGATTTCTCCTGGAAAAAATCAAATAAAAACTATTACTAGAGTTCACCTAGCAGCCTAGCTGTGAGGATAAAGTAAGACGGATAACGGTTCAATTTGACTGCTGCCATATAGAGCCAGTAGCTGACCATGACATTGGTATGATCTATCATAATGAAGATGGATCCTCTTCGATGACTTATTAACCATGGTAGCAGTTGAGATGCGGCGTCGCTTACCATCTGTAGGCGATATTCCGAGATCCAATGTTAAGATGCAAAAGAGGCAAGCCAGAACTGAAAGAAGCGATTTATCTGATCGAGCTACTCCTTTGAAGTGATGATGAATCTAGATACCTAGGCCTGATCCCGCGGATGAGATCCGCAGGCCACAGTAAGTGCTCGACATCCCTGTAGGACGTCCATCCGACTATATTAAAGCACAGGGGCATTAATTTAAGTCAACTTGAATCGTTAATCATTTCTTAAGAACACGTACATTATAAAGGCGATCATGATATAAATACGAAAAGGAAAACTTCAGAGGGTTATAATAAAGTCAAGGAGGTTCAGAGATTTTTCTAGCAATCCACGCTTGGATTCAGCGTGGAGTACAATCCCGAACTCGGTCACCGTGCAATGGCATATCGTTAGGTAAAGACGAGGTGAGCTATCTGGCCGCGGAGGAATGATACGCTATCACAGGACCACTGCAATACACATGGACATCTGGTAGCCTCAAATAAAAGAAGCTGACAAGTAGCCACAGGATCCAAGCTATGCATAGCAAACGTACACGTACTACGAAGAAAGATTCAGAGCGAAGGGGTTCCGAGGCGGCTACGGGAAGGAGTCCTAATAAGCAATCGTCCTGACCATAGATATCTCCTGCTGCAGATGAATCCCCAGATGCATAATTATAGTATTTTAGAAAAGATGCGAAAACAAGGAATAAGACGATAAAAACGAAGCACTCATCAGTAATGGCCTCGATTCTGGTCAGAGTAATGAATCCAATTTGGACAGGACCTCGAGCACACCGGCGATTAACTCGAACCCGACGTCCTCGTCTCCACCCATAGCCTCCTTCCGTACCTCCTGCACCAGCCCTAACACTACTTCCCGCCCGCTCAGCTCTCCCCGTCCAGCCCCAATCCCGCTAGCCGTCCGAGCCGCCTGTCGTCTTCGCCCAGCCGCCGTCATCCCGCCGCCGCTCGCTGACCCCGTAGCGTCTCGCGACGCGCTACCAAACGGCCACACCGCAAACTCCGCCAATATCTCGTCACATCGTCCGAACGCCGCCTCCCGCTCCTCGTACCCCAGGCGTCCGAACGCATTGTCGAGCACACTGGCGGTGTACGCTGCGCACGCTAGGCACACTGCACGCAGCACGCGGCATTGCACGCCCTCTTTGTCAAGGGCAGAGGCGGGAACAGCGGATGTGGTGGAGGTGAGGAGGCTGACGACGCGCGAGACGATGCCCTCTTTCGTGCGCACGTCGGCAACGGGGTGCGTCGCCATGTCGAAGAGAAGAAAGTTGCGCTTCTCGGTGCGCAGGACGCCCTTGTCAACGAGCCCCTTGGCGAGGCGCTCGCGCACCTGCTTGAGCTGGAAGCCTATCTTCATGACGTTCCACGTTTCACCTATAGGTGGGGGAAGATGGAGCACATCAGGACCAGTGTAAAATATGTGTGCGACGACGTAAGAGCTGCTGCTTACCGCTCAGTAAGTCTATCCAAGTGTTGATAGAGAGTTTCTCTGTCTCTTGCTGGAGTTTCATGAGTTTGAGAGATTCATCGAGGATCGTCTCCCCCGTCTGCCGGTCGTCGATCACCTCGACGAGCCGTTCTGATACAGGGATCCGTCGGCGATTTGGGTCTTTAACAAGTGCAATACGCCTACGGAGTGCCAGCTCAATAAGAATACATCCACGCAATGCGTAGGAGATGTTGTCGTTCCAGAATGATAGATATCCCTGTAAATCGGGTGGACGTCAACCTTCGCGCCATAGGAAATGCGAGAAAAGCGGAGGCAGGCAGAACGTGCCTACAACATCGTGGATAGCAGGATGGGATGTAGAGTTCAAAACTAGCAAATAATAGCTTAAAACACGTACTTGCTTATCCTTAATCCCCAGTAGTAGAACTTCCTCCATGATCGTCAGCCGCGGCATCTTTCCGCCAATCCTCGCCTCCTCCCCCGCATCCTGGTCCATGTCCCTTGGGTCATATGCAATCTTGCTCCCGCCCTCGAACGCCGAGCCTGCGTGCTGAGCCTTCGCCGGCGGTGAATCACTTCGATTTCCCCCTTGAGACCCTCCATTCGCAGTGGGTCTGGGGTCGTCTTCGTCTACATGCGACGTCGAAGAAGACCCAGCGACGCGTCTCCGCGACAAGCCCCCTGAGGAGGACATTTTTGACACTAATCGGTCCTAGGAGGATGCCTAGATATGTTGACGATATATGTTTGAGCTGGCCACAGGCGCTGAACAACTGCGCACGACCTTCTACACTGCCTGCATCATTCAGCCCAAATTTGGAAGCCAGCCATGGCGGAGTCTTGGGAAGTTTCGGCACATCGCATCTGAGTTTGAAGGGTGAAAACCAACTCGACACGGCCGTGGCCACTAGTACTGCTTCCAAATTTTGCCTTTCGATTTCAGGAATCACACACCGGGCAGTTTCTCGACTGTCTACGGCATATGATTCAAACGCTGGACTCTCTTGTGCGGAGTTGGTATTTTTCACATTATATACATGGAATAATACGGAATAATTAAACCCAACACCCCGGCCAGACCTTCAAGTCTACAATCAGCTCAGATTACAACATATACGCGAAGAATCCTCTATGGTGCAGTTAAATTGCGATGTGAGACTTATTTCACTGTCCTCTTCATCCGGTTTCATGCGCTGCATATTGACAATGACTCTACAAGACTGCACATAATCATATTGGGTATATGTTCGCTTGATCTTTATAAGAGAGTTTACTCACAGTAATTGACATTAGCGATGAAGGCCACCTAACAGCATTGCGAAAATCAAGTCAATAAAAGGCAACTAATAAATATAATGTTACCTACACGAAGGATATATGTGCAGGTGAGACTTGCAGAGCGAACGCATGCGGAACTGTGCCAATAAATATTCCTGTAGCGAGAACGTCAAGATTCAGAGTGAGCATCGATTTTTTTATTTTCTACTCATGACTCGTACTCACCGCAGACAAGCATGAAAGCCCATGTACCATCACGCAGAAGAATACCAACTATGCGCACCCTTCTGATTTGTTCGTCACGCTTAGCTATGGTCATAACCCAGATAACAACCTGAGACGTAATAACGGAGCAGCTGGTAAGTGCGAATATGAGTTTCTTTCTTGGAGAGCGGAATGTGCGATTACACATGACGCACACGAAGTATAACGCTTCTCTTGGTACATCTTTTGCATTGCAGGCAGGATCGAACGGAGTTTTTTGGGCAACGTGGACGATGCAAGCCATCTGGCAAGCCATTTGTATTAACAACAAGGATAGTAGGAAGCCGCCAACTTGGTGGCTCTGATTATATAGGGCGTAAACTACAGTGATTTAAGGACTTTTTTTCGAACTAATAAGACAAAAAACGTACCTCGAAGCATCAAGACCTGATTTAGAACGACCAGCAGTACAGATGAAGAAATCAAGAGGAAGAGAAACCATTTTCTGCAAGTTTCTTCCTCAATGGGAATATGGGACAAGGTCGCTAATCCCACCCCGAAATTGATACTAAGTGTGCAGAGTAAGCGATTGGATGCTCTCCGAGTTAAAATGGTTTCCTTGCCTCTGCACTACCAGAGAAAAGTATCGCGAAAAAACGAAGACACCCTTGACTGTGTTTATTGGTCGCCTATAATTAAATAATCCATTAGCATTTAAACATGAATTTCGACCCTACGATCATGAAAGTTACCTCCAGATATAATCGACCTCATGCTCGAACGTGATGAAGAGCTCCCATATAAGAACCATCAAGGCCCCTACTGCTCATTCCTATCAGGTCAGCTGTCGTGCAGAACAAGCATTCCTAACTCGAAAGCTTACGGGAGGAGTAATTACGAACCATGACAGCACTTTTCTCGTTTACAAATGCTCCCATTTCCGGCACGCCGTGGACAAAAAGGGCACTACTGTTGCTCATGGTTGTGGATTGGAGGTTTTAGAGCATTATAGGACTTGAGAAGCCGAAATATATATGCAGAGAGCAACGGGATCTGCTATCTACTGCGATACACGCGGAAGATAACAGTGAGAAATATACCGGCTACTTTGTTCAGGACCCAGCGCTCGGAGCTCAGGCTCAGGGCCTGACGCCCTTACTTACCAACGATAGAAGCACCTTCAGCTCTCCGTCTATAATAAGTATTTACATGCTTAGCAATGACAGCATAGCACCCAGACTATATTTAGAAAACGGTACATTATAAAGAGGTTCCTTCAATTGAATCCGATCGGTCTCGAGTAGCGACAATTCGGCTTAATTTTTCAGAAAGTTTGGTTATCTTCGTCTGGGGCCGATAAATCCACGAATGACCATAATCCGTTATGGTCCAAATATTCAAACTTTAGAGCGCTCGCGGAAACCTTTTGAATACCATGAGGCTGAATTCTATTCTGGCGAGGCTTTGACATGCAGTTATTAGCCGACGTAAAAACATTTAGGTACTTCAGGGTCCAGGGATCGTGTGATGTTTCTTGAATACTTTTTCTCACTGTCTAAGTAACTGAATACAATTATCTCTTCCAAAGCTCTCGTGTATGAAGATGTTAAATCTCAAGCACATACATTAAGGGCTTTTGCACGGATAATTCTATTAAGAAATCTCATTTGTTCGCAGAAACCCTCATCAACTTTCGTAAATTGTGTAAGCCGGACATTAGTGTTGCTACGGCACGGGCCAAAAGCCGCGAACCGTCCGAACCGAGCTTTAAGTCACCTGAGCTGAGCTGATGTGATGGCCATTGGTTTCTAAAAGTCGGCTAGCAAAAACTTTGAATAAGTGCTGGAATATATTGTAAATGTATCTATAGTCTGTATAGAAAGTACATTCTCTTTTTTTTTGACTCATATCTGACTAATATCTATAAGGCATAGGATCAGAAGCCTTACTTTGAACCTTTCAGCCTTCAAATGTCATTTTATCACTCTCCATAACCTTATCCTTTAATGAAAAAATTAAGGCCCATACTAGCTGATATAAGCATTAATTTATAGTTTTAAATATGTAGATAATATATATAATTACTATATTGGATACAGCTTTCAGTGTGAGAATTTAAGTTGTTAGGGTAACTAAAACTTAGAGCATTTATATCAGAGCAGCCAAAGTGTTAAAAAATTCCAGATTTCATTGAGCAACAGCCACTTTATGTTGATATCTGTGTGTGTATTCTTTGTATTATCATTTTGCATGTTAACAGAGTAAGCTTGAAGATACTTGCAATCTGTCACCTTTGAACTAATGCTCTAGTGAATAACATAATCTTTATAGATTGATCTTATTCCTAAATTAAGGCATGATGCCTCCAGCTGATGGCCATGAGCAACAATGCACAGCAAAGTGGCTCAGGTGGCAACCCACACAATTGTCAATTCTATCCATGATTTATTCCTTAAGGTGGAGTTGCAGCTGGAACCTGGGTTGCCAAATAAAATTATCCCAGGCAAAGCTATTCTATATATTGAAAGTTGCTTAGTTTTCAGCTAGAAACCTTTGCAGAATCTAGGCAGCAGAACCAGTGAATTGAAGGGCCAATCTAGAAGCTACTTGGATCACCAGTATTCAGATAAATCTATTTAGAAACCCCAATACTTTGAAAACCCCTGATGAAACAAATTGTCTATTTGGAAACCCAAGTACTGTTACACAAACTTCTGGAAATCATATACTTGCCTCTATACACATCCTGTGGTGACAACTCTATATCTAAATACATCAAATAAATGAATGAGGGATCAAATGCATATAGTCCCTTCAATATTACTCATTGAATTCCTGTGAAAGTAGTATTGGATGTGATCATCTCCAACATAGATGTATGCTATAATACCTTCAACTATGCACAAATAGTTTGTTGAAATGTATTTATATTGGTCATTAGCATACATCTGCAATTTTCAGAGAGTAAGGCTGACAGGTGGTCTGCCAATGCTTATAGCACTGAGTAATGTTAGATTTGGTCATTTGTAGGAGAATAGATCATCATTATCTAAGTACATATCCTATAATATGAGATTTACATTTTGTAAGACACCTTATATGAATCTAAATATAAACACATTTATTCAGGAATTTAGGTGAAGAAGGTGAAGAGCACTATCTTGAATACAAAGAGCTTACTGAATTTCAGTGAATTTTGATATTTTGTCACTTCTTATTCTGTTATGTGACTTAATATTCTACAAAATTTCATATGTGGAATAGGCTATATTATCTATCATTGTTCTATAAATATAATCATTTGGCAGCGGAATGAGGATGTGAAGAAGAAACTGTTTACAATGGAGTGGTGGTTGGTGGTGCATTTTGGCTGTTGCCGAGCCGACTAGTTTTCCACTGGCTGTTAGTTCTGTTCGAAATATATTCATTCGGATCTCACCTCCTTCATTAAAATTCAGGGCTTTTACATCAATACATGCAGAATGACATCCCCTATGTAACAGGCCTAATTTCGTGGTAGTGTGATGACATCTGAGTTCACTGTGACAAATTACTTCTCAAGTAACTCCTTTCCCCTACTTTCTTTTTGTAGACTGTGCTTTGATAGGAAACGAGTGGCTTAATCCTTCCATAGCTCATGTGATACTTAGACTACTGAGATGATTTTTGTACTTATTGTAGGGGGGGTTGTCTCAAAAATTTCAACATGTAAAAATATTCGTTGGATGAGCGATAAATACTTGAGTAAAACAAGTATACGAACAGGTGTCTATTTTGCCAAACTTAGGCAACCAGCCCCCTAACAAGGCAATGGCCTCAGCATTCATTATATCGATGTCTAAATGCACGTTTATTTTACTCTTTTATGCTCTATTGTATGCTTCAAATTTTCGTTTAAGCAGATCCATTTCCGTTGTCGCACAGCATGCTGAAATGTTTTGCTTTTGTGCAATTGCTCCTTGACTTGTTCCTAGATGTGACTCGTTAGGGGTACAGCCACAGTAAGGATTTCTGCTGGGTCAGCAGAAACTCGGGGGCTCTCAAAAGTATCGGGGTTTCCAAATAGAATTATCCCCAGAGTTCGTTCAAAAATTTACCAGTTACAAATCATACTGAAAATTGAATATGTCGTTACGGCGTTATGAATAAACAAATAAAATGTTTTACGAATTAAGCGTCCGTATCACATACCTAGAGTCTCTAGAATCCATAATACCTAAATTAAACAAATGCTCTGATATACAGCTTATAACTTTTGGCCCTCCAACATACTAAGCATTTGAGATTTTTAACACGAGCATTGTGTTGAATACCGATGACTCTATTCATCTTCCAATTTCTTCGATGTCTCCATCCGAACGTCCAGAAGCGGAAACATTTCCTAACGGATATTCACTTTCGGTTCTTTCATGTGTCGCACGAAAGACGGGGTCCTCCCCGAATTCATCCACCATGGATGTAAGCGCATTAGAGAATTTCATTGTGGTACTGTAGCCTTCGCCGGCCCGTGAAGTAGACACATTTCCGGAATGCCTATCCTCCCACTTCCGTAGGTGGAGAAGAAACCGAGCTGTGAGAAGACCTGAGAGGCTGAAAATATTGCTCATAAGTAATAATATTTCCGTATGAAGTACAAACACAGAGCTTACGGAATTGTGAAGTCGTTTAGAACCCTCTGCAGAAACCCGCCCTATGAAATGAAACTTGTATGAAGCCTCGGTGAAATGAGGGGCTTATGCTTGTAGTAAGGCTCACTGGTATTTCCTAGAGAAAAATATTAATGACGGCTCTACAGGAAAGTGGAAATGGGTACAGACAACATTGAGAATCAGAGATGTTAATGTGAACATGAATATAATGCTGCCGATTTTATGATTCAATCAGATTAAACAATGTGAAAAGAATGTTACATACCAGAAATAGAGGACCCCTATTCAGTTATGTGGAATATTTTAGCTTGCTATAGGATTGTGAAATAAGCTCCATTGGCGCAATTCACATACCTTGTTCGAGAATGAGGTATGTAAACCCTTTCCTTTGTGCTCTCCATGAGCCTCCTACCATTAGAGTCTGAATGCTCCGAATGATGGTCAGGACAGCAAACGAAAATTCAAAGACGACCATGAGTATAGAGAGCGAAGCAGCAACTGTAATTTAAGTTAAATTCATTCTCCGGGCAATTGCGCTTAACTTACCACTGGTTCCAGTTTCATGAGTGACGAAAAAATGAATAGATGGTTTAATGAACTCACAGTGGACTCGTCGAATTGTTTTTACAGCTGATAGCTGGGACATTTATCTAAAGAGTGTGTGTTAAAAACGCAATTTCGACGTTTTAACTCGAGCTTACAATATTGAGAATCATGCAAGTTGTACCAATGATTGCAAAATATGCTAAAATAATTCGACTTTTGGCAAAAACCGCGTATGTGCGGGCACTCCACACAGCTTATGCTAGATTTCAGAAGAATGGGGGAATTCAAAGGATTTCATTCTCACAAATAATTGCTGCTCTTCCCAGTACACTCAAAACACTGCTAATTTTATAACCAGCATCACAGCTTTGGAAAGAATAGTCAATTATTCTTCGCGCCATTTTGACAAAAGAATTTGGCATTTACTGCAATTCATAATCAAAACGATGAGCAAAGGAGATTCTATAAATTACGTACCCCTATTTGAAGTTTGTTCATAATAGCCAATAAGTAGATCACGTTTGCAACGAGAGCATATCGGCAGAAGACGTATAGGAGAGTGGAAATTCGCCATCGCGATCGCCACATAAATTTAACTTCCATAGAGAATGTCAGAGCGTAGTCATAGTATAATAGCGCTATCAGACGCTGGAGTCAGAATTTTTTTTTAATTTAGCACATATGCATTATTACCAATGCTAGAATATTGGATACAGAATTGCAAGAATCTGGATTAATGGTGTTAATAGAAAGTCTTCATAAGCTATGGGAAGGGACATACTAGGTCGAAGTGAGCTTTGCCATTGAAATCGAATGGTACGGTCCGCGTTGTTTCTGGAGGAGATAATTTGCAATGCAGCACTTGGACTTAGTGAGAGTCCTCTCGTTTAGAGGCAGACTTCGATGAGGTTGCTGGAGCAAAAGCTTTCTATGATCCCCATACTTTAACTTCTAAGTACATCGGCGTGATCGCTGATGTGGAGAGATCACGGCTAAAAGATGGCTACTAATAGATAAGGCAAGTTTCCACACCTTATACAGCCAGCGGGATAGCTTGCTGTGATGAACATGTGGTGAAGGCTTGATACCGCCGACATAAACGGAAGCGACGAGAAAATCTCATCAAATGAAGTTTAAAATAATGGACAACACTTGACCGATCTCAACATTATAATGAAGAGTGAATTGTACTGTTGTTTTAGCTAAAAACGAGACTAGTTAATATAAAATCCGCATAATAGTAAAACAGCTGCACCGAGGTAAGATCTGTATGACTAATAGGTAATCACAAATGCACGACGTGTGTCACGAACGGCAATTGCCGAGTCGCAGTGGTAATATATCAATATACTATCATCGACCCCATACATCGGTCGGACCCATCTTTCGTCCATCAAGGGTTTTGACCAATCAGAGCCCTGGATTCGATCAATTTTGGCAGACTGGACGAAAGATGGGTCTGGCCGATGTATGGGTATTTCTAGTCATTCTTGGCGCTAATGTCAATTTTGCCGGCCAATGGCTAATTATAAAGACTGGACATCGGCCGGAGAAGAAAGTAGATTCAGAGGGGATGTGATTTAAGCAAGCACAAAATCTCTTGCTATCATTTTGTAGCACATTCTTCAGAAGCATCATACTAATGGATGAAGTTTAAGTCTCTTTTGTTACAACATTATTTGACTGCTCTATCTAAGATAATTATATTTGGAAACCCCACACTTTTGAGAAATTGATGAAATAAATTGTCTACTTGGAGACTTTTGTATGAGTTTTCTGCTGAGCTAACAGAAACACAAGGTATCGGGGTTTCCAAATAGAATTATCCCTCTATTATGAGTGTTATAAGCCCTCAAAAGAAAGAACTTACTATTAGAAGCAGAGTCAAGGAAGATTATCCTATTTTAAAAGCCACTAGCCGTGGCATGGCATAAGAAATCAAAACATCTATCTATCACTCGCTATTTTCCATCATCCGTCAAGTAGACAAATGATTAGACCTGTCCAATTGCTCCGGCGTCGAGTTACCGACAGTGAATTCCTTTCTTAATAATATAAAATACATGTACACATCTATTCTGTTTGTCCCCTTTCTGTGATATTAAAATTTAACCACGATTCCCCTCTAAGTCATCAAACTCTCGAGAAACCTGCAGAATACCATCTGCAATGCCTTGGAATTCAGAGTGTATTCCTAATGTTGGAGAAAATTCGATCTTTTGCACCCGTAAAATTTGTTCGTCGATGTTGGTGTGACTATGCTCCCAGCGACGTAGGCGAAGCAGAAAGCGAGCTGTCATCAGACCTGATAAGCTGCAGAAATACGTTAATGCATTGCAGGATATGAGTGATAAAAGGCCACCAACGGCAATGTCAGCGCATCAAGAAGTCTCTGAAGAAATCCCCCAGGCTAGTAAATAAATATTTCGAACTTGAGATTCAAGGGTTCGTGAGAATCATTGGATCTGGTACGCACTGGAGCCCCCTATAATTAGGGGTCAGCCATCCACCAAATTTTCCGATGATACGAATACATACGAAATCAAGAACAAGAGATGCAATCGTAAATCCTGAAACTGTCCTATAAGATAGTTCAAATCGTTGTATATGCAAATATCTCTCTTCTTGCTTACCCGAAATGTAAAATACCTAGCACAAAGCAGGTCAGCACAAAGAAAGTGACGAAGAATGAGCTAGAAAAACAGAATTCTAAAAACAGAATCACATACCTTGCTTGAACAATAAATAAGTCAGCGTGGAATAATTCCTTCTAATTCTCCATGACCCAGCCTGTTTCAATGTTTTGATAGTCCGTACTGTTGTTAATGCCGTCGATAAAAACTCGTAACAACATGTAAGAATAGTCAGAAGCCACGATACTATATACATGGCGAAACAAACTATCAATACTTTTAATAGTAAAAAATGGGAAGGTCCAATGCTTGCCACTGCATACGCGGAAGAAGTAGATTAGATACGGTACTTCAATAATAAAGCGTACGTACATTGGTTGCTTTATATTTCCTTGGCACTGTAGCATGGGTACATGCATCTTAAGAATAAATGACCTTCAGCATCAAGCGTGTAGAGATTAGCGAAACACTTGCAATATCTAGAACTATGCATGCGAAACCCAATATTCCAAGCACGGCGAGCACAATACGACTTCTATCAAACACTGCGTAGGTTCTTATTCCCCATACGACTAACGTATAGTTTAGAGTTCTGCGTACCCATTCATGATTTTTGAAACTGCTTACCAATGATGGCGATACGGCCAAACACGCTCAGAGCACCGG
>JASFDH010001745.1:0-13399 GCA_036937195.1 Nidularia pulvinata
GTGAAAAGGAAGACCATTCACTCTATCTAGCTAGCATAGTGTCAGACATCAATTTATTTTATCTTGAACATTTTGTATCGCATTTTCGAAAACCATCTCATTTCAGACTTGCCCCTAACGAACTTGAGAGGTAGTGACCAGTTCATAGGACAGTGAAGACGATTTTATTGTCATATCTACCCTACAGGCTACATACCCTTTTCACTATTATAGTTGATCGTCATGCTCACTGCATTTCATTCTCCTGTACATACACCCCATGTCTAACCTGTAGTCCCTCACATGCATCTATCAATACCCTCAATCTTCATCGCCTCTCCCTTGTACAGGCTCTTATCATCTGCTCCTACTGTCTCTACTGCTTCTACTGCCCCTACCACTCTACTACCACCATCATTGAGTATCACTCTGCCCATGTACCCATTCCTCACACAATGAGTGGAGGACATTACACTCTCCCATGTGTACATGTAAACTTTACATAGACTAAATGTGGCTTGACCAAGTGCAAGACTCCATGTATACTCTATGTAGACTCCATGTATACTATACATAGAATATTGAAATACATAGAGTCCCAGTAAGTCTTTTACATATAGTCTATGTAAATACATACATTCTGTGTATACTGTAGGTATAGTCTACAGGGAGATTATTTGTTACTGTTTAATAGTATTAAAAAGAAAGCAACAATAACAAGAATTGAACCTTCAACCTCATACACAGTTGATCACATGATGAATGTTATTAGCACAATTTACCCTTTCACCAAACAGGCTTAAGTATATGGCATTTCCATAATATTAAAAGGCATGGTACATGCTGAATGTGCTGCCTGCTGATGTTGTCGAGCAGTGTCACATGATTTTATACCAACATGTTTGTTTACTTGTTCCCACACACATCATTCCCACCATTCCTTACTCCATCTCCCATAGCTCTCACTATTGCATCTGCTCATGATGCCCAGAACAACAGTGATCCCAATGACAATGAGAGCAACAACAATGATGATAAAAATAACAACAACAACAACAACAACCTGAGGGCTGGGAGAGAGGCTCAAGGCCAAACATGCATAGCAACAAATCACATGGCCCCAAGCCCCTGTAACATCTCTTACCCATCCATAGCACCAACAAAAGGCAATGCATACAGGTCATCACTGCCACACTTGACTATGGGATCACCAAGCTGGCCCCCACCAGCACCCCACCACCCTGCCAACCATGAAAACTGCCACATGACTACAAACACACCATGTCCCCACCTCACATCTGCAGACATATCTCCACTACCTGCAAACATTGCTCCATGTCTGTGAACATACCCTCACTTCTCACAAAAACCACCCACATCCACAAAAACACCCTCACCACCTGCAAATATCACCTCACATCCACAAAAATGCTGCCAACACTTGCAAAAACACTCCACATCTGCAAACACACCACCACCACCTGCAAAAACCACCCCACATCAGCAAATAGACCTCCACTTCCATTAAAACTGCCCCAAATCCATAAACATGCTCCCACCACATGTGAAAATCACCCTATATCTGCAAGCACACCTCCACTGCCCATAAAATCACTCAATGTCTGCAAACATGCCCCCACTGCTTGTGAAAACCACTCCACATCCATGAACACACCCCCACCACCTGTGAAAACCACCCCACATCCATGAATACACTGCTACTTCTAATGAAAACTGCCTCATGTCAGCAAACATGTCCCCAGTGCCCATGAAAACTGCTCCACATCCAAAAACACACCTCCATTTCTGCAAAAATCACTCTACATCCATGAACAGACCCCCCACCACTCACAAAAAACTGTTCCACATCTGCAAATATGCCCCCACTGCCACAAAGCCCACCCCACATTCACTAATACACCCCCACTCCCCACAAAACCTATCTATCATTGTGTAGTCACAATACCCACCATGCCCACCACCATGAAATTGCTGAAATCACCCTCACCACCCTGAAATTGCCCTGCTCACTACAAAGTATCTTTACCTCCTGGAAATCACCTCCATCCCATCCCCTTTATACTCTTACATATAGTGAAGTAATAAGTAGATATAATACAGTAGCCTAATAATACTATAGTACATATGAGTATTTCAAGGAAAGGAAAAATATCTAGGTGCAAGCACCATGAGAGAATCAGCAGTAAGTTTTGAAGATTGTGATGAATCATACTTAATAGCAAGTTTATGTACACTCCATGTACACTTTACATACAGTCAACATATAATACATGTATAGTCTCTGACTGTGATACTTCAAATGCTAGTCATATTTAATTACAAGTCTATGTACACTCTATATATAGTCTACATATAGTATATGTATAGGCACTGACTATGTTACTTTAAATGTTGGCTGTATTTAATAGTAAGTGTATGTGCACTCTATGTATAGTATACATACAGTGGATATATAGTTAAGTAATTAATCTATTTTGGATAAAATTAACCAAGGTATAGTGTAGGTAGACTCTAGGTACAGTCTACATACACTAGGACACCAGAAGTGTGGGTTACATAGAGTATACATAGACTATACATCCATTCTACATATAACTTTGGGGGAGTGTAAAGTACAGAACAAATGACACCCAGATTTAATCTTTGCAAGGAACAGCTCATACAGACAGGTGGGTGCCTCATCAGTACTGAACCCACTGTACCTTTTAGGGGCCCTTTATGAGGCAGAAGAGGTTGTGAGAGGGCCAGGAGAGGAGACAGGAAGAGAACAGGATGTGCTCCCTCTGAAGGTAGCTGTCACTGTTAAAGAAGTGATGGTGAGAGAGGGAGATGTGGGTGTGCAGCAGGAGTATGTAGATGTGCATTTGATGGGCAGGAAAGGACTGAGAGTGTTCTAACTTGCAGGGATTGAAGGAGATGGGGAAGCAGGCAGTGAATATGAGACTAACTCTGGAGGACCAGGTGTGGGCAAGAGTTAGCTTTCATCCCATCCTATGAATGCAGTAAATTTGATCTTACACCTCCTTCTTCATGAAAATGATGATAAACAGTCCCCCTTCTTCCCACAATCAACCCTTCCAACCTTGCCTGTCCCATATGAAGTTGCCTGGGTCACATTACCAATGGCATTTTAGATCTCTTGTCATGGATGTGGTAGAGGGGTCAGGAGAAGAGTAAGGGAGAACAGTAGAGGAGCTCTGATTGTTGAGCAATGTCAGGATATGGGGTGAGAATGTGCAGAAAAAGGATGGGGCAATAGGCATGAGCACAAAGCAGCAAGAAGCTGTAGAGCCAGAGATGAGGGAGAAGAAAGAGATGGGGGAGAGAATGGATGTACCTCTGGTGCACTTGTTCTGAGAGACAACAGAGAGCCATGAGTGTCCAATCTATCCAGAAATGTGTGAGAAACTAGATATGAGATGTCAGTCTTTAGAAGCCAAAAGACTGAGTTAACTAGTTACCTAGATAGAAGATCTAGGAGTACAAGATGTCATAAATACATGAAGGCAATAATAAGTATTGAAGCTTACCTCAGCCTTTAGAGGCCAAAAGACTGAGGTTACAAAGACCATAAAAGTGCTATTTAACTGAAAATGTCTGCAGTAAACTACAAGGAGTTATAAGACAAAGTAACTACAATAGAGTAAGTAATGAAAGCTTATGGATTTGTTCTTCAGGCAGTGTGGCACAAAGATCTAGAACTACAAAGGAAGTTAAGTTGAAACTGAATAGCTATAAGTAATATAGAGCAATATATAATACAAAAGAATCAACAATACTTAATACATTGTGTGCAGGCATGAATATTATGATTGAGACAAGGCAAGGAAAGAGAACTTGATGGGGGCATGCTGTGTTTGGGATGTTGCAAAGTTTGCTTATTCCAACAAAATGTTCATGGATGGACACAGTTTCAAGAGTCAGGCTGTACTTGTGTTACATATTCATAGCCCAAATGCTCTGCTGCAAACTTATTCTGTATATCTTGGGCAGGCTCCTATACACTTCATGCACCTCTAATGTATCATGGTGTATTCTGTACTATAATGTTGAAAAGGGTATGGGTTCTGTAGGGTAGATATGACAATAAAATTGTCTTACTGCCCTAAAGATTGATCACTACCTCTCAAGTTCGTTGGGGGCAAGTCTGAACTGAGATACTATTCAAAAATGCGATACAAAATGTTCAAGAATAAGTAAAAAGATGTCTGACACTATGCTAGCTAGATAGAGTGAATGGTCTTCCTTTTCACTTATCTAGCTATGACTCTTCGAGATGGTCTTCCTGTCTCTAGAGCTAGCAAGGTCACTTCGTTCTAAGTGTAGATATGACTCCTTTTAATATAAATCTCTCTAAATCTACAAGGGTGGTCTTCCTTCCCTTGTAAATTTTAATGGTCTCTCCAAATATAATCAGGGATGGTCTTCCTTTCCCTCTTTAATTCCCTAAGGTAGAGTGGTCTTCCTTCTGTCCTTAGGCGAAGATCCCAGGAGATGGTTGTCCTTTCTCCTGAAATCGCACTTTTTATCAATTAAGCCTGACAGGATGGTCTTCCTTTCCCTTCTGACTTCTCAATCACTAATAATACTAGAGGACTTCGTCCTGGACTTTGTTATATAGTATTCAGTTTGTTATTTTCTTTAGATTAAGGTATAGGGTGGTTCTTTCTCTCAAAATACTAACTCTCTAGCTAGCACTTATAAATTCGAAACCGAACCAAGATTCGCTATGCTCTCCGACTTAGCATTGCAGGAGCTGATGGGCTTGTCACTGCTGACTGTGCTGTGAGAGAACGGGGGTGAAATCCCTGTTACCCTTGTTATTCCTTATCCTCAGGCTTTTATCTTACACTGGAGGGTTATTTTTAGCCCATTTCAGTTCTGGTTCTTGGTTTGCTCATATTTCAGACCTTGCTTACTAGCAATTGCGTGTTTATCTCCATTTATACTCCGGGCAGTTGTCTCACTGGAGTCTTTCTCTTCTATTTCGCTCTCTTCTTCGGAGTGTGTCTAACATGGATAATACTTTACTCTTCTGTATCTCCCTTCTTTCTGTGTCTTGTAGGTCTCTTACTAACTTAGTATAGCCGTGTGTATTCTATTCAATATTATTTTACTTCCACCTTTCTATGGTTATCTGTCAGTTTCACTTGTGTGTGACGATCTCCCATGTTTCTTATTCTTGCATTGCATGTTATTGTTAGGACTCACATCCATAACCAAACAAACACCACCGTCATTTTGGTTCTGCTGCACTATAGCCGTTCTCGGTTATGGCTTAGCTGTATTGGTTCCCCTGGGTTCCAAATGCCGGTGCTATACTCAGTGCAGCTATGCTCTGCTATATCCTTTGTTCTAGCTAGTCTGCTCTTTATAGTACTTAGAATTTTGTTACTGTACTGTCTTTCTGTAGCTAGATGTCTTCACCCAAATACCATACATTTCAATGCTAATATTTAGTATTTCTTTAGTGTTTAGGTGTAGATCTGCCTGGGGTGTATCAATGTATACCAGTGTTTGGTGATATAAACCAATGAATTCAACAACACATGTGAAGTGGATGCAAGGTGGCGGGGCTTCATGCACTTTTAGGAGATGCAGAGAGAACACAAAAATTCATAACCACTGTCCAGCACAGATGGTTGTAAGTGTAGAAGCTTCAAAACTATAAGTATAATACTGTAATTACTTATTCATGCAATAGATATGTGCACCACCACAAGTGATAGAACAAAACTATATATCAAGAATGATATTTTGATGGGAAAGGATATGTAATCTGAATGTGAAGTAAAGTTTGATAACAGAAGGTAGTTGTTACATATGTGCAAAAGAACCTTGAGACCATGTTAGCTGGTGTTCAAGATAACTATATCCTGTTCTGCCTTGTGCACATGCTGCACTACTATCTGCATATGCTGCTTGCCTCCTGTGCATGCTGCTCTGCCTATTTCACATGCCACTCTGAAATGTTCAGACACTCACCTAGCCCTGCATTTTCTTCATGTTGATGCTGTACTATTAAGTTCTGAATAAAAATAAAAATAAGCAAACCCATTCAAATCAAATAAGGGAAAGAATATTACAGGAGCAATAAATGCTTTCTTTTCTAGAGCATTCTGCTCTTTAAGATGGGGGAGATTGGCATCTGTGACTTCTCCAGCATACACCAGAATTGAATGCCAGGACCTAGCTTTGCCTAAAAAAACAAAGCTCTCTTCTGTTTCTCAGGTAGAGAATTCTCTCAGTCAGTTATCAATCAGCCATAATGCATAGCACATCAATATGAATGATCATTCTTCATTAAGTTGTTATATCTGCAATCATTTTGATGATAAGGTTACTGGATTTACTAATCTAACTATTGTCCCTGAGAGAATGAACCTTATATTCCCACCTCACTTCCAAGCAGGAATAACTGCTCTCAAAAAAGAGAATATATTTAACAATGTTTGGTTCTGGGAAGCAAAATATTCATTATTCATCTTCTGTTACTTTTACTGATACAATGACTATCTCTTATAGGAGCTGGAATGCAATTACCCCTTGCTGTTCCAAGTGTCTATGGATGAACTATTTGCACATGCACCTGTCACTTCATCTGAGCTAATTTCCTCTACAAGTAATGAAACTTGGTGTTTAAATTGCAGTTGAACTTCTGTGCCACTTCTTGAAGTTTTGCCAGTTCTTAAATGCTCTGTTCAGGAAGACCGCCTCATGTTTACAGATCAATTGCTTGCAAAAGAGGAATATTAGAGTATTTCGGTACCAGTAAAGGATGCTGCTATTGAGGAACTGCTATCAGAAGGTAAATTATTGAATCACAAGAACTTCCAGACAATATAGAGACAGAAAATGGTATAGCTATATTATAGAGCTCGTGCCTTTGAATGAATTTTCTGATTGGCTGGAGCTAATCCGAATAAGCCGAGTTTGTGATGAGTTCGCGGACTCGGTCCGCTACCAGTTCGTTATAGCGATCTGGAATGGAATACAACCACAATTATAGTTCGCTTCGTTTCAGTTCAGTCCATGGCAACACCTCCTGACATCGAATCCACATGCTGTGGAGCATGTCAAATGGAACCCACTTCTTTCCTGATCGGCGATCATACAGCTTAGTATTCTGCCCACGATATCGGCCTGAAGCAATCTCTAATTCCTATAGCAGGAACGCTCCTTCCCACCGTGAAAGACTACACTGACGTTAATATGAACAGCAAGTCCATGCGATGCGATCGCATCACAATATATAGCGCCTGATCATACTTATGTCCTTCATCTGTCACTTACAGCCAACTGCAAAACCCCAGGCAGTTTTGAAAAACCCCCATGGTGAGTCCGTGTTTATACAAACAGCTGCATTTGGGAGCCAGAACACGCCACAGTCCGGTGCGCAAATAACAATAGCTCTACAAGGACGCAACGAGTGGTGCACACTGGAACCCTTCCTGCCCCACGCTCAGCTGCGCCCTTCATCGTTGTACGCCGCATAGTTGGAGATAATTGCGAGCTAGCCACGATACATGAAAAGGAAAGAGATAAGTAGCGGCGCAGTATATACCTCACCTGGGCTGTCCCCGTTCATGTATTTGTATTATATTTCGTAGTCAGTTTTGTTTCATTTATTTACTTATAAACAACATTTTGTGTCACCGCTCGTTTACACCCTTATAACATTTTGTCCCTTGCTGGGACATTATTTTAACACACATCCATTCAGTCGTATTCGCCGTTACCAGTGGTCCATATTTATACGAGAACTGACAGTATTCTCTCTCTCTTATGCACTCTCTGCATTACAAGTGGAGTGCTTGCTCCACATTTCCTGACACGTCTGCCAAAAGAGGATTTCGTCGCGAGGCATCACCTTCCTCGCTACCAAATGCGGTTGTTTGTATAAATATGGGCGCACCACTGGGGTTTTTCGGAAGTGCCTAGGGTTTTGCAGTTGGCTGTAAAATGCCTGTCAATTCTTCCATCGTTTGGCAAGGAAGAGATAGTGGGATCAATAGTTAACTGACTAAGAGAAATCAGTAGGCACGCGTGCACTCATCCTCCTTGATCTAGGGTATGTGTATGAAGGACAGGTTCACGCAATAAAATTTCCGTAGAATCGTAAACGATGGGGCAAATGGTGTTTACTTGAGATATTACCCGATTCGCCATATGTAGTCAAATACATGGATATGGACGTGCTCATTTCTTGCGTCGAGCAAGACCATCCTCGGTGTGACAGATGCAGCTGCCCCAAAGCCAAAAGGATATGCTGCAACTGTGATTAACCTTTCCGAGGGGCCAGCTAGTGTTAAGTCAGGCCTTTAAGAGAGCGCACAATGTTCCACGCTAAGAGCTCCTTCACGTGAGCTTAGCTTTCAAGTGCTTTCGTGTGGTTCCATCCTGTGTAGATTGTGGCTGTAATCACAAGTTAGACGCAATCGAACAGATGGTTTGATCAGCGATACACTCAAGATGACCTTAATATGTACGAGAATTTCGGTCGGTATGATGCCAAATCACGGCAGGGAGAGGCAGAGTATTTACGACGTTCAGAAGCGATTGCGTGTGCTTTTAGAACGCCATCTCACTCCTAATGTACATTAAATTCAAGGAAACCAGAAATTTGCGTGTTATCTGCGAAAGTCATGCGCAAGTTGTGCGCAAGCTTACCATAATTTTTTCGATATAAGATTATTAAAACAATATTGTCTACTTGGATCTGAATAACTAACTTCTATGACTTAGAATATTGAAAATTTATTTTAGAGATTATGCATATCATATATATATTCATCAATAGCCTTCATTTGAGTAGAAAATTGTTTGCTGCACCATATTGATAATGTTATGTATGTGCAAAGGCCAATCTGCACAAACAGTATTTAACAAACCAGATTGAATGAGTGTCAGGCACAGTAAATAGTTAAATAAAGAGCTATTTACAAGTAGATTGATTAGCTGAAAAATGGTATATAGTTCATCTATCAAAGTTCAGAAATAAAAACCATATAATGGCAGAGGAACAACAGCAAAACCATAATCCAAACCCTACATTTATTCCATTTCAATATTTTGAGAAAGATGCGATACATGTTTCTGGGATAATTCAATGAGGCAAGTGCACCTATTGATTTATAATAATATGTGATCAGGGAATTTGAGCCGTTGCGTGTCAGTGGGCCGCGCCAGTGTCGTGCGTCAATTCTGTGCCAGTCCGCGCCAATCGTGGCACTCGCGTGGCATTTTCTCGTGGCCATCTCATGTGTCCACCAAGATCACGCATCATTATACCCTGAAAGTCTATTGGTTCTACATATTCTGTATTTTTTCGCACCTAGAACTGAACTTCACGTACAGTTCGAGGAACCACTGAATCTTTGAACTGGACTTAGCGGCCCAGTTCGAAGGGGTTCAGGTTCGTACTATTGTTAGGAACCGAACATAGCCACCAACATAGCCCAAGCGCCTATGCGTCCATACATCCTCACAAAACTTTGTTCAGCATGGACAGATACGATCAGAATATGAACACTCGGGCAAGCTTTTCGAGATTGTGGGGGCTCGCTCTGATGTTGATGTCTTAGATGAGATAGCAAACCTCATACTTGAGCAAGGGGAATATTGAAACGATTTGTGCAACGATGAGCCCATGGATGACAATGCACAGATCATAAGACTCATGCATATAGAGTGGCCCATGCAAGCCTAGTCCATGAATGTTGTTGCGAACAAGTCAAACATCGGAGACCATCTGTTGATAACCACAGAAAGTTTTCTGATGCCAACATTTCGCCGAATGTACGTACCACTCTTATAAAGATATCAATAAACACGTCAGTTACATAATTTCCATTTCAACACATCTTTTTTTCCCCCGCTACCTCATTTAGAATCGAATTTGCAACTGCATCGCATACTCCTGCTCCCAAGCTCATTCCTCATCTATTCACTACTATTATGACAACCCTTTCATTCGTCCCCCATCCAGTCGGTGGATTCCCTGGGTTCAGTAGACCCTTCCCTTTTTGGTCAACCCCGGCTGCACCTACTACTCCAACATCCACTCCTTCAAATATTTCCGAGTCAACCGCTCCAGCAACTGCTACTTCTAAATTCGCCTCTTCTTCAACAACTTCTATATCCGTCTCTCCTAGATCTAGTGATTCTGAGAGCACGAGTTCTATTGTCCTGAATACCCAGGGCAAGACGCTTAGCTCTGCTTCTCCTAGTGTGTACATCGAATCTTTGGAGTAATATCATCGATCTACTAAAAATCACATTCAGCTGCGAGTGGCTCTGGAGTTCCCCGGACCGTGAAAGCACAAAGAGCAGCAATAATAACTGGTAGTTTGTTAGGAGGGGGGGTTATCTTGCTCTTGATCATTTTTGGTATTTGGTGGAAAATGTGCCGAGCAAAGAGTAAATATTATATCCGTTATATTTTTTTTTCTGCCTACTGACATACCTAATGATTTCATCCAGAATCATTGTCGACAGAGGGATCCGTCCAGCCCTACACAGCAGGATCGAAATACCCAACCAATATAGTTCCAGCTCAAGATCAGCATAAAAAACTGCTAATAGCTTCCCAGACAGGAAACGATAGTTCCTCATTTTCAAGAGATCAATCTACCCCACATTTTGGAGAAACTATCATGAGACTCGAGGATCAGGTGGAGCATCTAAACCGGCTCCTACTTGGGCTAGGTCATCAGGCGGTACTTGAGGAAGGGAGAGCAGGTAGTCGGGCACCCATGGGTCAGGAGGACGTCGGCATCCATTCGACCACTCCAGAATTGTCCCCACCTGCATATGGGAGTCACTTTTGAAGGCTATAAAATGACTTGTGTTGGAAATATTATGAGAACACATTCTAGTGCATTGGCTTAAGCCTTCGAGAGTTTACTAATTTGCTTAGTAATTAATTAGTAATTGTCCAGTACATTAGTTATTTGTAGATAGTAGGAAGTAGGAAGTACTACAGTGTAAGTAGTATAGTATATACAAGCCGTGACCCGGGCCGAAAGCCTGCCAGCGTTAGGAGTGGAGCGACTATAGCACACTTGCTACTTATTTACTTACTTAGCGCTTATTTACTTATTTAAATCACAATTAACTATCATTAGCTACTAGCTTTGCTTAACTCAATCATTAGTATGGCAGGTAGAGATCACATTACTAAGGAAACAATCCACTTGTGCATTTTGGTTGGACTGCAGGTCATGAATCAGTGGCAGTGCATATATGAACAGACAGCGGTCTGATTGGTCATCTATTACATAAATATCTTATGTCATCATTTTTGCCATGTTGAGTGAAATCCCAGGGTCATAACACTGATTTCTATTCAATTATAGGATGTATAGAAATTAGGATAGGACATATAAGATAGGATAGGATGTATAGGATAGGATAAGATGTATAGGAAGGGCCTCTGTATGAGACCTGACAAAATATCTAGTTTTTTCTACTCACAGCACAACCTTGATTGAAATAACTTATCCACTAGGTTTCATCTGCTACAACATAGCTGGTGAAAATTTGGTTGAGAATGATGGGTTCAGAGCACAGGTTGTAAAGAAGTATAAGTGGCAACAGTTGAGAAATTAACCAAACCCTGATGAGGAGTAGAACATGGAATTGATTCCTGCTAGGTTCAAAATCTCAGTTAAACTCAAATATATCTGCCAAAAAGATTCTACTGAACTTGTACCAATGGCAAAGCTTCTGGCTGCCTGAACAACAAATTACTTGTTCCTCCATATGTTGGTAAAGAATGCCTGACAGAAATGCCTTGCATAGATCTTGATGTTACAGTTGCAGACAAGCAAAATCAACCTAAATAAATATGATCTTTGCATGAATGGTAGATTATCAGATATGGTATTTTAGCCTGGAAACATCATATATATGACATATCAACAAGAGTCAACAAGCATATGTTACATAAACAGATTGTATTAGTATATGAACAGACACAGCTTTCCATATTACACTTTGTTTTATTCAGTATTCTGTACATGACAGTTACATATTTTACATACAAGCCTAAGTATTTTACTTGTAGTTCTTTCTCATTTGTCACCTGGATAGCAATTTTGGCTGTCTTATTGGTGCTATTTCAACATATAGGACAATCCATGCTGGATGAAAAATACAGGTTGAATTGGAGCAGAATCCCTTGTAATGCATGTTTGTAAGTACTCACACAGCATTGTTCATATGTGTTTAATTATGATCCTAACTTCTTGCACCATGAAGTAGCTTAACAAGCCCAAGTAACTTGCAAAGTATTCCAAGGTAACAGTGCAAAATAAAAAGTAAGCAGTTATCTTCACCCATAGTAATGAAGGTTTTTGTAACAGAGCCCACAAGCACCTGTAGTTGCATTCCTAAGTGCTCAACCATGGGACATTTTTTTTGTCAATGTAGTCCTCAATGTTAGATTCACTAAGTTAAAGATGCTGTTGTCCTGTTCTGGACCTAAAAGAACTGGTTCTGAACATGAAATAGACCTAGGTTTGGTCCAGGTCAAGTTGAAGTTCTCTAAAATGGAGCAGGTTGTCACAGCTGCAATTTCTCCTAACATCTTCTGAGACTCTCCAACACTGTGTTATGATTCCCCCATGTCATATTCCTATACAGCACAGCATACACCATCTCTGCACCATTTACAATCAATCCTGACACTTTCCCAACTTTCTGCTCATCTCTGGGTTTACTCAGGTTTACTCCAGTCCATTTCCATTTTCATACTTACTTCATTTCAGGCACACACACTATACTTTTTGTAGTATATCTCTTTGCATTAACATTCAATTCATATTCCTTAGTCCTCATCATATGCTCTCTATCTCTTAATCCACTTACTTCTCCATTGCACTAGTATGATTATAGTGCTCTTCATATTACTCTGGTTACTTAGATTTTCTAGTATTTAAGTTCTTTGAATGTATCATAGTACTTCAGTTTGTTAATTATATTGTCTTCAACATCTCTACTAGTCTCTAATTAATGAATAACTACCTCTAAATCATCCTCACTCATCTCTACTTGTATTATCCTTCTTGTCATTGTACTTTGCACTCAACAAGATCTCTGGTCTCCAGAGATCCCTCCTGACCAACCCTTTAGTCAGGAAGTTGAGTATTGATCATCATTATACTTGAAACAACTCACACACTGTTATCTGTAAATTGAGCATTAGGAATGAAGGAGCTGCAGCACATAAGCTGAAGCTATTGCCCATCTCGACTCTTGTTCCCTTGATATGCCCCAGGCGGATCTATACCTAAATACTAATGAAATACTAAATATCAGCGCCAAAATGTATGATATTTGGGTGAAGACATCTAGCTACAGAAAGATAGTACAGTAATAAAATGCTAAGTACTATAAA
>JASFDH010001746.1:0-13394 GCA_036937195.1 Nidularia pulvinata
TGACCCAGAAACAACCGATTTTCCGTCTGATGAGAATGCGACAGATCGTACCCAATCTGTGTGCCCTTCAAATGGCTCCAATAGAGCTTCACCTGTCTCTGCATTCCAAATGCGAATGGTGCAATCAGACGACCCAGAGACAACGTATTTTCCGTCTGGTGAGAATGCGACAGATCGTACCCAATCTGTGTGCCCTTCAAATGGCTCCAATAGAGCTTCACCTGTCTCTGCATTCCAAATGCGAATGGTGCGATCATTCGACCCAGAGACAATGGATTTTCCGTCTGGTGAGAATGCGACAGAAATTACACTGGATGCGTGCCCTTCAAATTGAAGAAACTGCCGTTGTGTTCCTAGACTGCCCAGTGCCATATGAATTACAGGTATCGACGGGAATTGTGGAGAAAATAACTGTGCTACTCTTGATGTCTTGGAGACAAACGGCGAAGCAGACACATAAATATGAGGCACACTGTGTCGTATGGGCTCGATGAATGTTGCAACGAAACTACTGAAGTCGCTACAAATATCTCCCATAATGTTTTTGCCTTGTGGTTTCTAGATAGCAGTTAATAAAATAATGTGTATTGGCAATATAACATACATTTAATAATATGAGCAGCACATTAGATGCATACGATGCTTTCTTAAGTACACTCAGAATTTCCAGCCAGAACAAGAATTTCCCTCGCAAAAATGTATCAACTTCTGAGAAATGGTCTTCCCGAACATCATCGTCTTGCTCCAACGACAGGAAAAAATGATCGCCCCAGGCTGTACATATATATGCCAAATGAGCTGCGATGTTCAGTCGTTTTGGCTGTTCGTCATTACTCTTGTAAGATGTTATAGCTCCTGCTACATTAAAGTGTAGCTCTTCATTCATCATCTGAAGGCAACGCGTTGTTAGCCTATAATGCGTTTCTGCCCTGGGAATGAACCATTTTTTCAACCCCGAGCGGTTCGTGGTAGTAAGATAATCTGGGAATGACGCATGATAGAACGTGACATCTCCCACCGTGTCGACGTCTGGGACATGGATCACAGAATGCAATGATACCAGAGCTCCTCTGAAAAGATGAGATTCGAGACACAACAGTCGACTGTAGGTGTCAATCGACATTGGTTCTAGTGAACAAATAATAGCAGATAAACAGTACTGAATGCGGGAGGCTTCTTCTTCGTCGATTTCAGTGAAAGCTTCTATTAAAATGAATGTGTACACTTCGTCTACAGATTTGGTGGCAAGCGGGTCAAGAGATCCCAGAGATGCCGCCTTCGAAAGCCTTTCCCGTGGATTCCCCCGGTGATGGCCAATGAACATACATAAAGTCGAAGCATAAATGAAGAGGTTCTTAGAGCGCCTCACAATAGTCTGAAGCTCTGGCGGTGGCCAACAATGCGCATAATAAACTCTTAAATCCTCAATTTCCCAGAGCCGCTTGTTTAAGTAAGCTTCAATGTCCGCCTGAACGATATGATCCTCGATATCTTGAAGGCGCAAAATACTGTGAGGTCTCGCATCCTGAGCTGCGAACGCACGGCGAATAATTGCTTCTGGGCGGCTCGTAACAAAAATCTTTATAGGCTTGAGTTCTCGTTTTTTGAGTACCACCTCTAAAAACTTCTTTGTCGCTATTCCATCCTCGCATTCATCGAGAGCGTCAATTGTGGAGAGACATATTTTCGGCAGACCGCCATTGATAAGCGCAACTTCTGCGGGCTGCAGGATAAGCGTACTGTATTGTTCTTCGAGATCCAGACCAAGAGGATCGGAGCATTTCTCAAGAGCCTTTATTAATGCGTCGTTGAATGCTGGGTAGGCAAGCGCCAAAGATTTTGCTAAGGATGGAAAAACATTGCGAATATTTCGCCGCCCTCTGGACTCACGGGAGCAAAAGAAGCTAGCACCGAGAAGGCCCCTTTGATGCAAGAGGGTACAGAATGTTTTCGCGACAGTGGTCTTTCCTGTGCCAGCTATGCCGCTCAGCCAAAAAACGGAAGGCGACTCGCTGTCATTCGCCCATTGATGTAGATCAGCCAGAAGTTGCACACGAATACCTTCCATACACCCTTGACGGTCTTCCCGGTTGAATTCTGCTCCTACAACCTGGCCGAGTTTGTCGAGCGTACCTGTACCGATTTTTCAGACAACTAACCCCACAATATATTACACTTGCCTTTCATACCATTATAGTACATCTTTGTAGCCATGATGTTGGTTTTCGCACTAAAATCCATCTAAGACAATGTAAATGAGCTTCATTGTAAGCTAAAGTTGACATATATAATACCGTGATGATGTCGATTACGAAAGTCAGCGAACAAAGTTCACTCTCGATAAAGCGAGCATCTGCGGTAGCATCAACAATCTTAGTTACCAAGGAGCGGTCCAATTTCTTCTTGAGCGCTGCCTACTTCATCGTGAATGCCCTGTGAGTACAATATAAATCAATGTTTCTGAAACTCGGCTTATGCTCTCTCCGCTTACCGTGCCAATCCATCCATGCGATCGCGGGCCCCTGACGGCAAATCGCTTCCGTAGGACTGCAGAAGGGTGCTAACACTCTGCAACTTTGAGATCAACTCAATGAAATCTCCATGATTACCGCGTACGGCCTGAAAATATTACAAATCAACCCCGAAAATCTAGAAAGACGAGAAGCATACCTCAGCCCTTTCGATGATCTCCAATAGTCCTTGCGTGGCGGATTTTAGCGGAGGAAAAACATCCGATACTCGAACGACCGTTCGCAAGGCTTCCTTGACTGCTTCCCATGCTATGGGGCCGGTCCCTCGCAGAATTGGCTGACTGACAAGAGCCTCCGCCATCGCCTGGTTGTTATTCTCATTACTGTAGGGCAAAGCTGGAGATTGCACGGCTTTCCCTATAGAATTGATCTTCATAGGCTTATCAAGGCTGAGTGGAACCCGATCTGGCTTCATGATGGCAGTATTCACCTCGGATGCGGTATTCACTTCGAATCCTAAATCAATATCAGATCTACTATGGTCTAGTTCACCTTCGTCAGTTAGGAAATTCGTAGATTCGTAGAGTGTGTTGTTGCGAAGAGTACCTGCAGCAGGAGATCCCGGGCGGGAATGGAAGATACTTCTAATTATCGGCCCAACTTCCTTGAATTTTTGCTTCAACATTTCGCGCTTTGAAGACATGTCAGGAAGCTAGAGTGGAATAAATGCTTTGTCACAACAGAGCAGGCTGAGAATGGTAGTAGGTAGAAGCAGTGGTGTTCGAGTACTGGAGGACAGGTGAAGCGCGAATGAGGTGTGGTAGTCACGGTTCGGCAGTCATCTCAGGGAACATTGAGGCGGTGGATGTCAGAATACTTCCATATATAGTGAGCGGGGGTGAACAACCCCGACATGACTGTGGCAGCATCACGTCATGTCACATTGTCACAATCATTGCGGGTTCTGCAAGGGGGTAAGCAGCGGCAAATGCCGAAACATGAGGTTGGGGAGTGACCTGCAGGATCCTTAAATATGTTTTTTTTATGGTCAATTATTTTGCTCAAACAGCGTTCAAATGACCAGATATGGTCATTTTTTTATCCTAGGGAAAATGCTTCACACATGAAAGAACCAAAATCATGCTGATCCGAGTTGCCTAATTAGACAGGTACATACATTGGCATGCAAAAATAATGTATGTAGCTGTAACTTTTGAACAAAAAACATTTTTACAAGCAGTAACTTGGATATTGAACAATACCATAATAAATATATCTCTGTCAAATATTGAAATGGGAAGTAGAAATTGAGTTCAGAGGATAGAAAAATGTAAATTGCAAAATGTAAAGTTTGTGAAGAAATCCTTTCAGAATGTAAAGTTTACACAGACAATAATCCTTAGTAAGATGGTCCTATTGCAAGTGAAAAGACCTTCTGGTTGTTGAGCTATGAGCTTTGCAAGTTGTCCATTTTTGTGATTTTGATGGGAGTACAGGGAGTTAGCCCCTTAAAATCATGCACTTTGGAGGACAATATCTCCCCAACAACTAAATATTTTTGTACAATTCAACTTGCATTATGATTGTCTCATCTAGGATTATCATCTGTGTAAATTTCATATTGTGAATTTTTTTTTCATAAACATCACTTTTTGTAATTTTACATTTTTCTACCCTCTGAACTCAATTCTACTTTCCCATTTCAATATTTGACAGAGATATATTTATTATGGTATTGTACAATATCCAAGTTACTGCTTGTAATAATATTTTTTTGTTCAAAAATCATAGCTATGTACATTATTTTTGCATACCACTGTAGAGTCTACATAGACATGTGGGGGAGTGTAATGACCTCCTTCTTGGGAGGGGGGATGCCTCCAAATTGTCTTAAACATGTTTCCTCAAAATTCATTGTATGCATTGAAGTCAGTTAAAAAATGGTTAATTAGTTATAAATCTCGCTATTCTATAGTACTGTCCCATTTTGATCAACTCAGCAAATCATGTTATGTGTTACACACCTGCTGATATTTTGGTTTTGGCACCTTGTGGAAATGACTGTTACACTGCAGATGTTGCCCTATGATCTCACTGATTCAGGGTTGAATAAATAGTGAATAATATTAAAATAACTTCACCTTATACCTATCAGATATCTCCTGAATTAATTTAAAATAAGATCCACAATAAACTCAATATTAATCTGCTGGATTTATTTAAAATAAATTCTCAACATAGCCATCATAGAAATCAACAAATTTAAAATAGGATTAACATTAATACTTGATTAGATAATCAATAAAATGCATTAGATATAGTCCAAATCTATCCCTTATTAGTCCACCAGATAAATTATGGATTTATTGATTCATGTGATTTTCATGTGACCTATAATCACTATTATCTCCTCAGTCAGTGTCTGGACTCTAGCTGCAGGGACTGAGGACTAGCTCAGCAGCACAGTAGGTCATGTACTCATATATGCATGCAATGCTGACATGTTTTAACTTCTCTGTGAGTGCCCTAGCTAGTGTCTTGATTCATGCAGTTTTATTCCTCCAAGGTAGATTGGATTTTGTTGTCTAGCATGCAAGCTGAGGAGGCTTGGATTATTGGACATAGTAAATAATACCAATAAGACAGTTGATAAAGAGACCTTTGAACTGAAGCATTCTTTGCAGCACTTTAATCTTCCCTACCTGTTCTGGTTGGACTCCAGTTGGACTCCAGGAGTCTGACTGGAGTCCTAGAGTGCTGCTAGAGTCCTGCTGGAGTGTCACATACTGAAAGCCAGACTATGGTTCCAACACATTTCCAATCCTCTCCAACCTTTTTCTGATATTTCTGATAACCACAAACCCTATTTTCTATTCACCTTGTTACCATTTCTATGCTTGGTGATACTTTGATCCCTATCATGACAATATTTCTATTATGAACATTCTGATACCTCTTTCAATTTTGGTGCTTATTATGATACCCAGTTCTATTATGACTTTGTTGCTACTAGTCACCATTCTCTCATTAGTTATACAATTAACTGTCAACATTTTCTGGCCTGTATCTGCAATCTGGATATCAACCAAGATACTACTGTTTCTCTACTAAGTTCTGGATCCTTCTTGTATTCCACTTTCTGATCTCTCTCCAATTACTTTCTAGTTGACTTCAGTCAACTAGTCTTACTTTACCCTCAACACTAGACTTCATCTCTGGTTGTCACTTGTCAGACACACAAACAATACACTCAATAGTGCAATGTTGAGGTTGTCTAATCACTCAGAGAGGGATGAGGATAGGGAAGGGAAGATGAGCACTGTATTGCTAGTGGAGAAATGACCAGCTCAAGACTGGGGTTCTGAGTACAAATGAAGTAACTAAATACTGCCTAACTCATGTACTATGCATGTACTACTCATGGCCTATGCATGTAAGTAATGTGTCATGTACATGTGTGTCATGCATGTAAGTAACAATAGATCATAAAAGAAGTAAGCCTTGTGTTGACCTCATGGGCACAGTTGCCTCATGGTATCTATGCAGTTGTCCATGTGTTATCTCCAAGATTAGATGTCCCTGCAATAAGTCCAGAAGATAAGATAATGATAATCACCAAAAGAAAAGGCAAATTCATGACATCACTCATCCAAGTCATCTCCAATGACTTTCCAACCCTGTGGTACTTCCTTCTAATGTGTGGTGTCACAAACACACTTTCCAGGATATAGGCTAGAGGTTCCAAACAGATAGAGTATGCATGGTGACCAGGGAGAGACACCAGAGACTCTGGGAATATCTCCAGGAAATGCATTCAAGCATTACCAAAGGGAAGAGTCAAGATGGGTGATGGCTTCAGCTTATGTGTTGTGCCTCCTTCATTCCTAATGCCCAATTTACAGATGATGGTGAGTGGTATGATCCAGATATAATGATGATTGATACTCAACTTCCTGACCAGAGATTTGGCCAGGAGGGATCTCTGGAGACTGGAGATCTTGTTGAGCACAAAGTGCAATGATGAGTGAGATGATAACAAGTAGAGATGAGTGAGGATGAATCAGAGGTAGCTTATCCACTAGCTAGAGACTTGTAAGGATGTTAAACACAATAATAACAAACTGAGGTACTACAATACATTTGAAGTACTTAAATACTAGAAAGTCTAAGTAACCAGAGTAAATATGCAGAGCACTATAATCATACTAGTGCAATGGGGAAGTAAGTGGGTTAAGAGAGAGAGACAGCATATGACAAGGGCTAAGGGATACAAATTGAATGTTAATGCAGAGAGATATACTATGAAAAGTATAGTGTATGTGGCTGAAACAAAGTAAGTATAAAAATGGAAATGGACTGGAGTAAACCTGAGTAAACACCAGAGGTGAGCAGGAAGTTGGGAAAGTGTCAGGATTGATTGTGAGCAGTCTGGAGATGGTGTGTGCTGCATTGTATAGGAATATGACATGTGGACCATGTTTGTAAGTTAGAACCCATGAGAACTGGAAGGGCACAGCATATAAGCTGAAGCCAATGGTTCTACCTTAGTAGTATTATATTCAGAATACTTTCCAACTTTACTAATTACTTGTCTGTTGTAGCACTATCACAGCTTACAACCTCTAATCCCTTATTTACTTTGGAAATAAATCTTGACATTTGCTCAGACAAATGAACATTACAAGGATTCCAGATACTATTTGCATCCAATGCAATTTTGAGGGTGCAATTGTTTCTGATCTCAGCACTTCTGTTGAGCAGTTTTCTATGTTGAGCATGGCACACATCTATCCTGTAAAGCTTCATCTATTCACTCTCAATGGAAAGTGGGCAGACATATATTATCTTGCAGCTAGTCAAAGGACTAAGTATGCAGTTACACCTGTACACAGAGGATGAATTCCATCTCTTCAGTGCTTCCATTTCATTTGAAGGGAAATGATTCTCTCCTAATGGATATCCCAATTTTGAATAAATGGCTGGATGGTGGTCTTCTCAAGCAAATGGCAAAACTATATTCTACAAGATGCATGAACTCTTAGAAAAATATTTCAGGAAACAGGTAAGAAAAAAGAATGAGAAAGAAAATATGGTTAATAGCCTTTCTCAGTGACCTCAGAACCAGGAGAAAATGCAAGCACCAACTCATATTGCAGAAGTTCTAGTTCCTTTATTGCTATTTCCCATTTCTGGTTCAAGCTTGAATACTACTGATCCAAGCTCATTTCTCTTACAACAAAGTTCCAGGACTTCTGTTCAATCTGCATACTGTACTTCTACAGTGTCTACAATGACACCAGAAATAAGAATATTACCATTATAACTTCATCCTGATTCAAACAAGGTTGATTATCACCTTGCTGCAATCTCTGCACAAAATTCTGCTGGACCATCTAATTTGTTCATTAGGCATTACCTCAGAATAAATCAGATAAATATGTCAGGCATAATGCATGGTATATTTTGCAGCAGGCAGAGACTCTGTTATGTACTGCTATCCAGGCAAACATGTGTTCAAACTGCTAGTATAAATAGCCCCAGCAGATAGACATGTGTAAATATTATGATTAAGTAGACTTTTCATTTTCAAAGCTTCACATACATTTAAATAATTTCTTCTTGGACTATAAAATCTCAACAGTTAAATACAATACAGGCAAAAATATATTTAGGGTCAATCTGGCAACCATAATAAGAATGTATTACAATTATTGATGGTATTTATATTATTCCCATAACTTTTAAAATAGTATACCATGACTCACAGAATAGATGCATGATTGATTATCATAGTGTCATATACCAAAAACCAGATCACACTTCCAACATCCTTTCAACCATTCCCAACCCCTTTTCCAATATTTCTGACAATCACAATACCTTGTTTCCCATTCACCTCATTACTATTTCTATGCTGAACAATACTTGGATCCTTGTCAAAACAATATTTCTATTATGAACATTTCTAATATCCTTCTGATCCCAAGATCCCATTTCCAACACTTATTATGATACCCAGTTCTATTATGATTTTGTCACTACTAGTTACTGTTCTCTGATTAGTTATATAATTAACTATCAATGTATTTAAGTAGCTAGTTCTTGTCCTGTATCTGCAATCTAAATATCAACTAAGATACCACAGTCCCTCTGTTTGACTTCTGAGCTTCACTCATCTTCTGACCCTCTAATTTCCTTCTGATCCTCATTCTAGCTGACTTAGGTCAGCCAGTCTCTTTCTGATTCTTGGTACTCTCTTCTGACATGTAGACCATGTTTGCAAGTTGAACCCACAAGAGCTGGAAGAGCATAGCACATAAGCTGAAGCCAACAGTTCTTAGCTTTGTATTCCAGTTGGAAAACCTACTGACATTACTTCTTACATTCTCCAATGTAGTGCTATCATAGCCTACAATTTCTAGTTCCTAATTACTTTGGGAATGAGTCTTGACACATAGCCAAGTATTGTCAGTCATGCTCCTACCATGATTGCTCAATAATAACACTCTTTCTATACCAGGAATTGATTACATCAGCATTTTAGCAAAAAAATTCTGAGTTTCAGCCAAGTTTTACTGGTTTTGTGGTGTCCAGGAACCTGATTGGGAACAAATTTTCAGTACATCAGCAAAATGTTAATGAAATCATTTCTCAGACTGATATTTTCAGCTCTCCATTATTCATACCTTAAATATACCATCCAGGTTTCTGAAAAAGGAGACATAGATTTCCAAGTGTGAAAAATTTCCCAGTTTTTGATGTTTGGCAGGAGGTTTCTGGGTTTTCTTGGTTGAGAAAACTGTGGAAACTAATTTTCTAAAATAGTGATGACTAATGGATACCGTGATTGGATCTGGACAGAACTTGGCATGGGAGTCCATGTATTTCTTGCTTTTTTGCATAGACCACACATTGTATATGAGAGCCAAGTAGGGGACCCAGCAGTGGACACATTGCTGCAGCATGCAGATGAGAGCCGAGCCACCGGAGATTCAGCAGTGAGCGTTTGAGCACTGATAATCAGCGGTGACGATTTGTTGATGGTATGTGGCTGTGGGAATAATACAAACGCCATCAATAATCATATTATGGTTGCCGGACTGACCCTTACTCATTGGCTGGAATTGAACCACAGGCCTTATTACCGCTATACTAATTAATAAAAAGTAGCAATATTTACCATTAAGCTACAACAGCTTACATGTTTTAGTGCAAAAAGCTCGTGTTATCTGCAGCATTGAGTTTTTGAAAAATAAGGTTCAAGGTTCTAAACACTACACTGGGGCCCGCCCCACAGCCAATGCAAGGCATTGACTCGGACACTGATATATCAGCCTGTCAACTACCTTGGTCAGCTGCTATGCTAGACCCTTTCAATGCTATTCTACAGCGGATAGACGAGCGACTAGATGGAATTGATCAGCGGCTCGATGGAGTTGACCAGCGCCTTAACGGAATTGACCTATGTCTCAATGGAATTGATGAGCGGCTCAATCAAATGGAGAGAACGCAGACTCGCATAAATCGCCTTGCTGCATTGGTAATTATTTTAGTTTTGCAAGGCTTAGATGATAATTAAGTTTTATTCTAGAATGTGAATGGCACTCGAGGAATAGCCCTCGACGCTCAAATAGGAGTTGTACCATTCCCTGATGGTCGGAACCCCACCAAAGCTCCTGTATGCCCATCTCGTTGCGAACTTGGATCAACGTTTTATTCATTGCTACTGTTCTTTGTTATAGCTTAACCTTCCACCTCTGGACTGTGCCTGCACTGTGTGCTGATTGCGGGCTGCCGATCGTGATTCGTACTATCATGGTTATTACTCACGTTGAACAAAATTTCGGTGTTCACAGGATTATGCAAACGGCAGTAATTTGTTAAAATAAAATAAAATGGTGCATATTTTATTTGAAACATATCTACTTCATTCAGTACGAAATCTCAATTAGGTTTATACCAGATTCTGTTGTTTGTCCTTATTATATTTTCTCGCCCAATTGGTGGGCGTTGCCGATCTCCAATACTTGATTTATAACTCATGTAATACTTATCATATCGAGATGATTATTATACCGCTGGAAAGGAAAACATATTGACCATTTGAACATATCACAAAATGTACTGTATGAAGTGCAGATTAATTAACAAAACTAAATGTATAAATTAGCATCAATTTTGACCAACCGGCAACTAACGAGTCACTGGCTCGAGAATCAACTATATGGGTATTTAATTGCATCTTTATTTTAGATGAATATACTCTTCTATACATCAATTGTATCCTACAACTTTCCGTTTGAGCATACTCATTCCCATTGTCGAGTAACAGGTCAAAAGTTTCTGAGAATCGTCTCTGATCACTGATTTGCCATTTCAGGTCATCACTCTTACTTGAATCACGAAAATCTCAGCAAAAAGTTATTCTCTTGCTCTAATATTTTCCATATACATGGCGAAGGTACATGCAATTAGTTGTGCGGAGGAAAATTCCAATCCGATGCTTTGTTGTAGAGAAATTGCTCATTGACTCGTTACTAGGCGTGACTCGTTAGGAGTACAGCCACAGTAATGTTCGCTTTCAACTTTGACCTGAAACATGGCAGCAGCGAACATCTCGCTTCCTCCTCCCCTTTCCAACAACGGGAATAGGTCTATTTTGACTCCTATACAACCTACCAACCCCCCCGGAGACGGTAACTTAGCGGCTGCAAGGCAGTATGCCAATCTTGTATACTAATCATACAGTAAGTGGTGGCTGACTGGTATCGTTCATCGGATGGTAAGCTCATCTTCTCCCTAGAACAGGGTGATTCAAATCCCACTGATGTTGCTGAAGCTATGAAATATGAAGCCCGTCCCCTTGCACATGTTGATGGTAAGTATACAATTATAAGTCGCGCCCCATAGCCAATCCAAGACACTGACACCGACACATCAGCCGGTCAACCGCCTTGGTTAGCTGCTGTGCTAGTTCTTCATACTTCTCTACAGCGCATAGACAGCCGACTCGATGGAATAGATCAGCGCCTTAACGGAATTGATCTACGTCTCGATGGACTCGATCAGCGCCTTAGCGGAATTGACCTACGCCTTGACGGAATCAATGAGCGATTCAAACGAATGGAGAGAACACAGGCCCATGTACATGCCTTGTTTCATTGGTAATTACTTTGCTTTTGCAAGACTTAGATTATAATTAAGTTTTGTTCTAGAGTATGAATGGCACTCGAGGAACAGCCCTCGACGCTCAATTAGAAGTTGTACCATTCCCTGATGGTCGGAACCCCACCAAACCTCCCGTATGCCCATCCCATTGCGAACTTAAATTAACATTTTACTCATTGTTACTGTCCTTTGTTATAGCTGAACCTTCCACCTCTGGACTGCTTGCACTGTGCGCCGATTGCAGGCTGCCGACCGTGATTTGTACTATCATGGTTATTACCCAGGTGGGACTGCTGGGGCCCGTGACAGAGTCAGATTGCTGCTTGAAGCTGTTGGCTATCAAGCTCCGGCGGCATAATTTATGTGTTCCTTCTAATTTTTATGTTGTTTACCCTGTCAATTATCATTCAGCATAGGGGTAATCCTGCAATAACTACATGTCCTACATCACACTTATCCGCGTTAGCCTTGTAACACCCCTCCTTCCATGTATATTACTTGAGATAGTTAATGTTGTAAAATAAAATAAAATATTGTACATTTTATTCGAAACATCTACTTTATTTAGTACAAAACATAAAAATATAATATCTAAATTACGAACACAAAAATCCCAGTGAAGGAGATCGAAGGAAATAGCGAACAAATGGCAATACCTCTTGTCTTCTTTCAGACTTATGCAGAAGCTTGATTTTGAGCTGTCATACAGCTGGGAAAGGCACAAGCAAAGCCAGCCACCCCGAATGCGCATTGGGTATTTTAGTGACAACGCTCGTCGCGGTGAGTCCCTCTTTTCCCTTGCTGTATTCCCGAAACGAAATTTACGCAGGTTCTACCACTCGAGATGCCACGTCAAAGTGATCCGCGAAGATATGGCAGGAAACAGCGAAATATATAGTCCATGTTCACTTGTGTATATGTTATACGTATATGTACTAGCCTATAAGAAATACAAAGAAAAGAATTCAGTTGGTTGTTGTTCTACATCCGTCGCCTCATCTATGAGCAATATTTTTAAAAAAGAAAAGAGAAACGAGATAGAGCATTGTATGTATGCGTCATCATAAACAGCCCTCAACCCACAGGATATAAACCCTCCCTCCGCACCGCTTATCCAATAGCCCCGAGCTCAAAGACTAGGACGCGCTCAAAGGTTCGCACTCGGCTCCGCATGCGCGCGCTCCTTCTCCTCCACATCCCTCACTAAATCCAGCATGTGCTCGACAATCTCCTGCGGCGTCGTCACATGCCAGCTCGCCAGCGTCCGCTTGCTCGAGTGCCCCACAGCAGTGGTGAACACTGCCTCGGGCTTGATCGCGAGGTCGACGGGGGGCGCGGGGCCTGCATCGATGAGCGTCACGGAGAGGGGCGCGTCGAGCCTGGCGGTGGTGGCCCCAGGGGGGAAGAGGAGGAGGGCGCGGAACATGTCTTCGTCGGTCTGATTGGGGGAGAGATTATTAGGAGAAAATGAAGGAAGGGGGGGAAGGGGAAATGTACCTTGTCGTCTCCCGCGCAGAAGATAAATTCAGCGTCGGGGTTCTTATAGAGTATGCGCTTGACGATCTCGCCTTTGTTCACGGCAATCGGGCGGACTTCGAGGTTCTTCTTGCCGACGAGTACTGTACGATGATGATAGTTAATATTCGGTGCCTTTCACAAGTCAAAGGAACCAGAAACACACCTTCAATAGGCCTCTTGTGCGCCAAATTGTTCTCCAAAAGATCCTGGCACTGGCGGCACTGGAATTGACTAACC
>JASFDH010001747.1:0-13393 GCA_036937195.1 Nidularia pulvinata
TCCTTGAGTGTTGTTGAGTCATGAACATGTCAAGAAAGACCAGAAGCCTAATAGCATTGTTAGTGTATGTGTATATATAATCTGCAATGAATCAAACAAACCTGAGGAAAGATTTGAAGTTCCATCTGCTCTTCATCAGGATAAATTTCAACCTCATATTCATCTCTCATTATGTTAATGGCCTTCTGGTGCAGGGCCTTTGCCATTGCATCATCATGAGCCACCTTACCATTATCCTCTTGTGCCTCCTCTTCATCAACTATCAACTCTTCCAGAGCAGCTAAATTGTCTTCACTGTCCTGTTCTTCATCACCTTCATCCAGTACCACTTCCTCTTCCATGTGAGTTTTCTCTAATGTTTCTCTGGTGGCAATGGGATGCTGTCCATGCTTATGATGTCCTCCAGCAGCAACCTTTATAGTTTTCTTTGTCTTTGGACATTTGAAAAAGAATGAAATGAAGATCTGAATAAATTATATTAGTAATAGTATAGCCTGCATTATATGATCTTACCTTGGCTATTAGATTTATTATATGTGGAATGCAACACATGGAATATTGGAATAAATTGAGGAAGTAGGTGTGCAAGTCCATCACAATTACTTGCACTGTCCATGCAAACACTGAGAAGCTGGTAGAATATTAGGTATATTCTATATAATATTTAATATATTCTTACAAATTTTGCAATGCCAAACTGTTCAGACAATTTGCAGTAACCTCAGCAAGATATTGACCACTATGGCTCTTTTTCAAACTATTTATCATGGTTGAACTGCAAGTAAGATATAGAAAGATGTTACACACTGAATAAATTCCAGTATGGCATGGTGAATCTGTTCAACAGCATACCATACAACCACAAGGCCAAGATATGATGCCACAATAGGTGCAGTCCAGCCATCAAGAACAAGACAAATAGTGGAATTGTGTTGCTATGATTATGTTTCAAATCAGACTGGTTGTTTCAAATCATACTGGTTGGCACCATCTTAGAGATTGCTAGTGCCCTCCCCAGCTTTCATGCATGCCCATAAATGGGGTTTGTGAGTGTCAGAATGTTCTTTGCAGGTAAATTGAAAATGAAGTTCCATAGGTTCATCATCATCATACTCTCAGATGAGTGAGACATATCATGAGAATATATTTGAGATCTCCAGCTTATAACAGCTGCATCTATAATTAAATTGTATAGTAAACACTGAGTTTACTGAATAAATAAAATACTAACCAATGATCTCACTATCACTGAGATGCCATACATCTTCATCACCCTGAGACTGAATCTGGGGAGCTTCTCTCCTCTGTCTTTGCTTGACTGGGGAGACTAGGACAGGAGGACTGACAAGGGAGCCTTCAGATTCATTATTAGAGATCTCACGTGCAGAAACATTTGAATCTGGTAGCAGATTATGTTGAGGTCTAACTGGGGTTATAGCACAGTTGTATCAGGTGTCTTGTCTGAAGATGGTACAGCAGAATGAGCAGTAGAATGGGCAGCAGTATGAGCAGCAGTATGGCATCACCTAAGAGTGATGATAGGGGGAAGGAACAGAGTCACTAATCAATAGCAACCATCTTTGGCACATAAGTTCATATGGAGATGCCAAGTACAAAAATAGCTACTAATACTATGGATACCTGCAAAAACTGTGGATTTGCCATCATCTATATTTGTATCTGATCTGTACTATGCTTAGGCCTGGATAATGGGTAACTAACCACAGTTGCCTTATCTATGTTAGTCCCTAAACCTAAGAGTCAGAGTAAAGTTGCTGTAACTTTGCACAATATGATGGTGCTTATATTTTGCATCTCAGACTTTTGATAATATAGACTCTATTTAACTTAATGGAAGAAGAATGATACAATGAAGCTTGATTTCATCTTAATTCTTTGAAGCTCTTACCTAGTAAATATTACACTTAACATGAATCTGACTGGATATAATACTCACATCTGCAAAAAATAACTAACCTTGTGTTATCATACAACAGCACATTTTCATCCTATAATTTTTGGTAATTTCAAAGCAGTCCTAGCCTATATCTATTTCACAAAATCCCATAATATTTTGAGGCTGCCTCCCTCAGAAAAAAAGCACAATCTTCCCCTGCAGTCACATGAATTTTTTGAGAAAATAAGTTCTGAGCTCATCCTTTTGGGAAGACATAGATATAATTAATACAATCCTAACACAAGTTGAATTGTGATTTTCTCGAGCAGATATTTGTGTTCTAAGTGCTGCGTTTTTGCCACTTTTCATGCATAAAGTGCTGTTTTCACACAATATGAAGCATTTTTTTTTTGCCCTTATCTCTTCAAATACTGCACAAAGAAATATGATTTAACTTGTCTTAGGATTGTATTAACATGCTCCATGTTTTGCAAAAATTACAGACTCAGAATAAAAATTCCCTAAAATTTCATCTGAATGCAGGAGGAGATTTTGCTCATTTTCTGGGGGAGGTAGCCACAAATATTATGGGATTTTGTGAAATAGATATAGGTTAGAATTACTTTGAATATCATCAACAAGTATGGGATGAAGATGTGCCATTGTATGAAAACACAGCGGTCGGTTACTTTTTACAGGAACGAGTAGTGCAATTAAGATCGGCACATTCACATGCGATAAAAATAGCGAAACGCCCAGACACTGACACATTCTAGGACTCCATGAAACGCTTGCTATTCTAACCCTGTCAGTACACGCCTTTCTTTATCATATGCTACTTAAAAAATTACAAAGTCACGCTACAAAATGATTATAAGCGTTGTTATTGTTATATTTAAGATTGCATATCTCCATTCTGAACCATGGTAGTCACAATATGACTTGCGAATTAGCTTCAGAGCAACAAAAAAGTGAATAAGAATCAAATGAATTATTCTTGAGGATGCTTGAAATGCAATTTGAGGGGTAGCAACACACCGATCTGTTAAATCATACTTGAAAGTACCAGTATCTGAACCAATACAACTTGAACACACTTATAGATACGACCTTTTCATATTTATCTCAGCTTCAGCCTTCCAGATAACTTCTAATGCCCGCCAGCGCCGCTGTTAGCAACACCGCCCTTGCTGGTCCAGCTGGCAGCGTAACTCGCAGTGTATGACTTGGTGGGGTCGATACCGATGGTGATCCAACCAAGGATGCCGTCAGTGACCTTGCTGCCGAGGTAAACGTAGTTAAAGACGGGGTCCATCGCCGCTGCTTCTTGCTGGAAGATACCGTCGGCCTTGTTCTGGGTGAGAATCTGCTTGTTGCCGCTGTACGGAGTGGTCGCCTCGACGGCGCTTATGAGGGTTTGATCGAAAAATACCTACGAATCCATATGAGAATATTGATTTCAAGGTTTAATAATAGTGAAAAAAACTTACCTGTCCGATGTGAGAGACCTTTCCACCAGAAACGGTATTGTTGGAAAGAGCAGAACCACCAGTGGTGGCCAAGACGTGGATATGGGTAGTTCTGCCGGTGTAATGTCCGGGGAAAATGGACTGGAAATAAGCAACGCCGGCAGAGTCGGTCTTCTGGATACCGCGGGCAAAGGTAGTGTTCTATGAAAAGATTTAGCTTAAATACCTAAATAAACATTATCGGAATGCTCACGATATTTTTGGTGTCCGCGCTGTTGCCATTACCGTTGGCAACAATTCCAGCATAGACGCCAGTCGAGTTCGCTGTTTTGAATTTATTAGCATGGAGAGGATATTTTATATACATTGGTATTAACTGTGCCAGGTGTCCAAGTAGATGTCCGCAATAGGCTGGCAAGTGTTAACGTTGATGACTTGGTAGTCAGTGTACAACGGTACACCAGATTGGGTTTCGGCGACGTTCTTGCGAATCAGCTCGCCCTTGACCCCTTTGAAAATAATATTTAAAATAAAGTAAAATGGATTCAAGTGGTGTCACTCACAATATGGACCAATGGTGACCTCGCCTTGAAGAACACAAGAGAGAGTTCCGGTGAAGACATCAGTAGACGCCGAGGTAGAGGTAAGTCCAGTCTTGTTAGACTTGTGGTTGGTGTTGAGAACATCAGTGTAGCTCCGCTTTTGCAGGCCGAGCTCTTCGCGGAGCTTCGCTGCAAGGGCAGCGCGGCGCTGAACCGCCTGAGCAGCGATTCCACGAGCGATTAGCTCATCCTGGCAATTGACAATGGACCTCTTCGCATTGTCAAGGAATTCACGCCTGGTGGGAGTATCGAAATGTTCAACCTCTCCCGGATGAGCGGCGACAGCGGCGAGAAGAGAGAACAAGGGGATGGCAGCGATCAAGCGCATAGTGAAGAAGGGAATTAGATGAAGTGTCGATCCGCAGAGATTGACAGAGGAAGATGCAGGGAACAGGGCGATATTTTATATGCAAATGATTGCTTCCTATTATTTTTGATTTGTTATTCTCTGAGCTTCGAAACAGAACCTCGAGGAACGAGATCTTGCTGCGGACAACCATAAAGGTATAACTAGCATGCCTGCGAAGAATACTAATGGACATGTTGTGTGCATTCCTAGAAGGCGGCAAGTACATGCGGAAATTCACCGTTTGACGCCATACCACCGTCCCGTCGCATCGGAAAGAAGAACAAAAGTGGTCGAAAAATGATGCAAAGTGGAGACCATACTGGGTTGAAGCACTGCTGTCTTGAAAGCCTCCTTGAGCCATGCTGTCGCTATGCGCACCCTCTCCACGCAGAAACAGTAGGCATCATGTGATAGGCGTCAGCCCGCCGTTGTTTCGCATCAAGAAGAGGGAAATGACCTCAGTTGTAGCCTGTAGGCCGGGTTCAACGTGGCTAACGCCTGCCGCATGCTAAGCGTTAGATATCTTGGCAAAATGTTCGTGAGGTATGCGTGCCACCCAATAGCCGGCGAATCACCGCCTTTATGTTGGAAATCTCTACCATCCAATTGGGGCGCTCCGATGTTGAGAGATATTGAGGGGAATGAAGTCTACCCATAGCTGACCGTATACCCCTACAGCCTATGGTCTCCTGTGAATATCTGATAGGGAGGGCTCAATGAATAAAGAGATCTAGAAGGGTAATATAAGTCTAATGTAATAGGTGAATTGACGCGTTACGTCTGATATTCAAAGGTCAAATAGCGAAAGTCAAAGAACCACGAACTAAATGTGAACCGGGGCAACATCGGATATGGAAGTGAGTAGAACCTAATCTACAAACTGCACAGTCATTTCTGAAGGAATGTACGCCGAAGAAGAGCCAGAATTCAGCCAAAATAAATGTAAGAATTGTGTGTGGACTCACCGAGATCTAAACCATATATTCCACATGCTTAACTTTCGGGAGTTCTCTCTCGCTTCACTACTCCGATGATCATAACCGTTCTCTCCTAGACATCCGATTTTCACTCTTTATTTCATCTAGAATATCAACCGCATAGGTGGGGATCGCCGGTGAGGTATAGTGTGGATACGTCTGCGAGCCTGTAGCGTTCCTGCATCCCCATTTTCGAGCGCGTTCCAGCGACGCAGCGGGCCCTTGCTATCGATAAAGTTGACGCTCGAAGGATTGTAATTGGGAATAATTGGCCTCGGTCTAGAGAATAGAAGACAAATTGGGCGGGCTGTTGTTGGCTTATAATACTAATCAGGAGGAGAGAAGGATATTATGGACGATTCATCAGTCCTTGATACACTACGCGTGGAAGTAATGAGATGAGAACTTGCCTGATGATATTATCAATTACAAAGATGTCGTTAAAAGTTGAAACCATTCACGAATGTTCAGAGCCCTTTATCGATTTACAAGTTGCGATATTGTCGCAGTCGGCTGGAGATACAGCTGGCACTTCGGTATTTTGCAGGACAAAAAAAGTAGTGTAAAAGCGATTGTTAGTTGATTAAATTTAGCCAAAGTTTTACCGACTAGCAAAATGTATCATTTCACACAATGTTATTTCCATATAAGGAAATAACATTTAGTAAAATTATACAATTTTCCATTGCGAAAACAAAAGGTAAAATTTAATCAACCTACATTGCGTTTTGCAAGTATTTTGTTTCTTGTAAAATGGCGTGGTGTCAGCTGTGAGATTGTCACGGTGGTCTGCATGATACGTTCATTGTTGGTCATCGCATCGTGGGAGTGATCGAACATCACGAAAATCGGGAAAACTTAGCGCCGCTCAGTGCCATTCGCCGGCGCCCTCCTTGCTTCGCCAAAACTCAGCAACTTTGTCCAGTGAAGGCCAAGGTTTTATGATACATACAGTGGTAAAGACGCCCACCTCCTTCACACATGAGATCCAAGTAACAGGTGGCCAATCACATTATATCGATTTATCACGATGTGGCTTCTACAACGCACCGGGCTATTTTAAAGATCTTGCAGAGCATCGCCTGCACGGCATTCGTGATGCACTTGAATTAAAATCTTGTAGTACTCCGTGTACTATTCGGAGGCCAAGGTAAGGAGCAAGTTCCGGATAAATAGCTTAAATGCCTTGAATATGATGGTGCATTATTCATCGTAAGAAATGCACATGGAAGTCTAGATCCGAAATTTGTCGAATGGTGAACTGTGACGAGCTTTCTGAAAAAAAAAAAAAAAAAACAAGGGTGGATTTAACAAATGGAGAGCGTAATTAATTAATGGTTGAGAGAAAATTAAATATTAAATGGAAACAGTTCTGAATCTAACGAACAAGGATAAATATTTACAGCAAGCTGATAAAACAATCCATATCTCTGGGAGTGAAAGCGATGTTCTGAGTTTGACAAAAAACACAATAGAAATTCTGAGAATAAAAACTTACACTAGACTTGCTATTTGATGAAGGCCGTTGCATCATATTCACATACGTACCAGAAAAATTCTTCTTCAAAAGAGAGTAAGCTAGGAACAGTCTTCGATAGCGAAGCATGCTATATTGTATACATGTGGAACTCATCATACACACAGGATACAACACCGTTGGACCGCATCAAGAAGGGACAAATATTTCTTCGACGTCGAAGGGAAAGAAAAAAAAAAGATTAACGCCTGCAACAGTTAGCTTGGCAGAACATGAGCGGAGTTAGATATCATGCTCTCAAGGACAGACAACATTCCGGCGTCTCTCGGCAGGATCATTATCCGCAAGCCATGCACGACCATGTGCACAATGCAGTACAACGCATACTTACTCTCTCTGATACTACCCCCCCTTCTCTTAATCTAATCATCGGTCTTGGTACATCTTATCTTTCCGGATGAATTACGACTGAAATCCCATTGCGCCCTGGGTCAACCATAATCAGAGGGTACACTCGCTGTGAATCTGATTCCTTAGCCAGAATACAGCGTATTTCGTCACCATCATTTTCAATAGTTAGCACAATGGAGCGATTTCTGAGGGAGGGAGCATAGTCACTGTGGGAGTCTCGTGTACTAGACCAAAAATAAATACACATGACTGATGGGTCGAGGAAGGCTTGAGAGAGCACACTGAAAATTTGATAATTCCCGAAGACACTGGACATATGATCAAGTGCGAACAACTTACGAGACTGTGGACGGCGTTTACCATAAATCTTGCAATAAAGACACAACTGCTTGTTTTATAGGATATTCTAAATGTACAAATTACAGCAGCACGCTATACCCTTGGAACTTTGGAAGTCAACGTCCTTCAGCCGGAGTTCATATTGGCGTATTCCTTCGGAATCCGGAATTGAGGGACTTTGATAAGAAATTGGTCGTACGTATTTTTCTGGAAACCATGTAATGTCCGCGTCCTTGTGACTACAACTTCGTGAGAGCTTCAATCATCATCCGTAATAAATGATAATTGCAATGCACAGCAAAACCAAAGCTACAATCCCAATTAGCATCATTGCAATTTGTGCTCTTGAAATCGTAGCAGATAAAGTTGAAGCGCTTGTAATCGGCGAAGTAGAAGAGAATGGAATTGTAGTTTTTGCCACTGACGGTGGTACCGGAAACTTAGTAACGGAAACTATTTCGCTTGAAGCTTTTGTTGACGAGATCGGGTCTCGCTCTATAATTGATGTACTACTATGCACTGAAACTTTCGTTGGCGAAGTCTGGCGTGGCAAGGTATTCGGTGCTCCTTCAGGTACTCCGTCCTCATGCCTGCGAATTCGATCATATATGTAAATGAACTCTCACACCTGTATGGGAGCTAGGTTTGTAATACTCACGAGTATATGATGTAGTCCAATAGTATCAATGACATATTCCCGTCTACATGGCCATTTTGCACTTTTATTTGGTGCTCCCCAGGTGGAAGTGAATTGTTTGCATATACAGGAACATTGTATTCATATTTCTGGCTTCCACCCGGGATCCTCCTATATGCTCCAACTAATTGATTGTCAATGAAGAAACTGATATCACTGAAGCTTGCCGAAAGAGCTGCCAAATTTGAAGTGGCACAGAAAACATAAACTGCAGTACCTGAATTTACGATTAGCATAGTGTGAGTACAGAGAATACTGGAACAAACCATTGAATTCTATTGTTGCGAATAGTGGTTCATTTGGAAAGCCATTAGTACTACCGAGTTGAGGTTTGAACTGAGGGCTTTGATTAGAAGAGGTTAGAGTACATGACGAAGACGATTAGCACATACTGTACTATCATGCCAGGTTCCGCTACTCATATGACTAGGATCAGGATGAGCAACGCAGAACGAGCAATGGCTGCCGTTATTCCATGCATTTTCTGGTGTATATGTGATTCGCTTCCCACTTAATGGATCCGGGTTGGTGTCGTCAACTGTAACATTGACCAGGACTCCTTTGGAGGAAGAAATGAGAAGAGAGCAGAAAAAAACGAATGATACAAATAACATCTGGGTGCAAATTGGTGTCAACCTGACAGAACTTGAAAAGAAGGTTCGGAGAGGGTTGAAGATAGGGCCCCTAGTTATGTAAAGTTTTTCCATCGCGCACATATTCTTGTTCAGTGTTCATCGTAATCTCATGCGTTGCAGTTCCGGAGAGGTAAATTAAACAACTGCGATGATGAAAGCACTAGCTCCCATAAATATCGAAGCTTCGTCAGAGTATTAGCCCAACCCGGATGGGATGTTGATGGCGATGCCGAAGCTTGCTTTTTGACATATTTGGAGAAGGTATCGTGCCTGTGTTCCTGCATTATATTAGGTGTGGTCATTTGCGAGCCTAGAAAGGCCTCAAGCATTGTATTGCAGTGAATCATAAAGGCATCTCTCTGAGCCCCGATAAACAAAGATAATCGGTGGCAACTGAGCTGTCTTGTTCAAAGATGATTAACTGCCACGCTCAATGTATTCCTAGCGCAGACTTCAGACTGGATATTGTAATGAGTCGGTATCTTCAAGCGGCTGTCTGCGCATGCAACAATGTGATCATGGAATATATTTGGAAGAGCTAGGAGATTGTTCAAGTTGACGTGGAGTACAGCAACTAAAGCTGTTACACAGCATACTTAAATAAAGATTCGAGCGGTCGAAAGATCGGGGATGCCGGTCCAATTGGGGGGAAGGTCACCGTGAACCCATGCATTAGGTAGTGGGAGATTCGAGAGCATGCAACGCTAATAGGGAGTCGACATTAGTCTACCATTGCTGAACCTGGAGAGTTAGTAAAGGCGGAGGGCATTTTGCGATGATAGGCTCGTATATCAAAGGATCAAGAGTCAGTAGAGAACGCGCCAATGGGCCATCGAAAGAGCATGATTACTAAACGATAATGCTCGCTCGTGAGCAAGTCTCCGCGGTATTCAAAGTCATGATGTTCCGCATCTGCTACTAACTGTGGTTATTCCGACGGGGCAGGGTAGGAGACAGTGGCACATTCGAAGCGACAGTATGATTAAGATGAACCTCCATCGTCATCTTCGCGGCCATAGTCGAGGCAAACATGCCTCGTACGAGTATAGCAACGGGCTGTGCCTTCTTCAGAGCTCATACCGAGGGCCGGTCTATAGGGTCAGTTTACACTGAAACATCGCATCTTCCTTGTTGACGGGCTGGAGGTGTCTGTCTCAACAGTCGTTTTCGAAGGCGGGCACATGATACGCTCGGCGGTCCGGTCCCATATGAGCATGTTATTCACGTTCGTGGGAATGCACATCTTTCCCAAAACTTTATGTCGAGGATCCGTTCGTAGTTCCAATTGGCACTGGGAACGATCCAACGAAGAAACCACCCGCCCTGCTCCCCATCCTGAAGCCAGTCCTCTCCTCTCTCCACAGCCTACTCTGTTGTGGCTCTTTTCAAACCGTCCGGTCCTGTCCTTGTTCCAAATCGAGTATAATCCAAGGTTGCAGGTGCTGAACCGCGGCAGCTTTGGCTGCACCATCCGCAAACCCGACATGCATGGTGAGTCAGGAGACCTCAGCTGAGTCGAGATGCTGTCATTCACTAGTCCGCTGTGAGTTTCTAGTCCCATTTGGATACAACACGCCTGTCAGCAGTGCTCAGCCATCAGAGGGACTCAGCTAAGTTGAGACCACTGGAATGAAGCGCACCTCATCCACGTCCAGGTTCTTGTCGTTATGGCCATCATAGACGAAACCACTGTGGCTCCAAACCCAAGCGTGGTGTTCCAATTCTGTTGATAGGACGTGAGCATGAGGCTCACCCGAGGTCAGAATGAAGATAGAGATGGGCACCTGTTCAACCCATCTACCTCGTCCCACATACTCGAGTACTACTCTGATAACCTACAGCAGCCAGGATGATTTGCCGTTACAGCCAGCTTGATAGGCGCGCTTATACTCGAATCCTGCTACTTACCACGATTCGTTCGCTATGGAGCTGGTCACCATACTTCTCCAGAAGCATGTATTGGGTGGCGGGATATTCGCGTTCTGATAATAACATAGGTCTTTCAGCCAAGTTCGAATGCAACCAAGCTCAAGAGCGGGGTTCACCTTGTTCGTGGACATAGCTATCCACAGTAACCGCGCCCATCACGTCAGCTTTGGACCTGGGCTACAGTGGGATGTCTAGCGTGAGTTCCATTCTCCTGCACGATATCCTTGCCTCCCTCGTCAAGCACCTCTTCTACTCGACTCTCCGATGCCCAGACTTGTGTGGGCCTCAGCTTGTGTTGATATCCCTTAACGCAAACCGTCCTGCTGTGAGCATGCACAAAAGCGCGTCATATCTGGCCTTGATGGATCAAAGGCTTTGAAACCTGGGACGAGATGGATCCAACCAGGCCCTCGCCGTATTCTGGAGCGGCGAAGACGTCTTTCCTCGCAGCGATTTATAAGTTAGTTCCATGGCTATTAGGAGGAAGATGGGGAATGGGTTAGCAAGCGGATAAGGAAAGGTGGAGATAGAGAAGGGCATAGGATGCAGAAGGAAGGGAGACGCCGAATAGAAAGAACATGGTGCTAGCACCCAGCCATAAGCGTAACATAGAAGGAGGAGAGACCGCAACGAAGCCAACGCACGGAAAGTAAGAAAAGTATTACAGCATAGCCGCTACTGTTGGAGTAGTAAAACACGTACATGATGGACAGCCACTCTGGGGAGGATCGAACACTTTCAAGGGCGGATTCACAAATGGGTCCACTCTGAAGGCTGCCGAGCTGGCCGCCCAATGCCTTTAGACAACACGGACAAATTACCAGATCCTCTAATGAGCACTGCCACCGCTTCGTCTCCTTGACGAGCTCCGCTTAGCAAACCCCCTTACTACCACTTCTGGCTGTCAGTGGTCCTCGCTCTATAGATGGCACATCTACCTCATTTTATGACTATTTCCACATTTGAAATTCTCGATCACATTGCTCATCCCAAACTTATCCTCGATGGTCGACCTGACCGACCAAAGTCTGCGAGGCTCGACGAACTGCAGTTCCACTCATAGAATATCTATATGATAATAGAGTGTCCTTTACTTGCATATAGTATGTGCTCATATCTTTGTTGGTTATTTCTGTTATATTTCTGTCCAATATCTTGTTTCATCAGCCATTATACGGTAAAGTGTCTGATCCTCCACTCCTTTCCTTGGCCAACTTCTCGGCCACGTATATTGACACAGGATCAGAACTAGGGCATGGTAGTAATCGAGGATAGCCCTCTCAAAAATCTATTTCAAATCCGCAGACCACTTCTTGGCATTCTCCACGTCTTTTCCTATGGCCTCGAGCTGGCTCGTAACTAGCGCAAGCGAATCGAGACCAAGAGGCAAGTGCAGTGGCGCCTCTGGATCCCTGGAGAGTTCGTACAATTTCTCCGCGGCCTTCCTCACATCCACGCGCGTTTCTGCGCCACCGACATACCCCCTCACGGCTGCTGCTGGGCTTTTAGAGTAGGCCGGGTGTGCCGGAATCAAGACGAGAGACTCTGGCTGCATGATACGTGTGGCAAAACCACCGAGGTGAATAATTGTTACCTGCGTAAATGTAATTAGTGTGAAGGTGAAAAAGCGAAAGATCCTTGAACTTACTTTGATGTTCCACGTAGGATCGAGTTCTTTGGCCAGCGTTTCGTTGACGTTCTCAAGCGCTGCACGATTTGTGAGTTTTGCGTTCACTTAATACCACGGGGAATTTCGTAGACTTACCGGCTTTGCTACATAGAACCACAGTATAAGCATTGGCTTCTAAATTTGAAAAAAGGACTGCACAAACCTAGCGGTATAATAGCCAATGGCAGGCATGGGACTAAACCCGGCAAAAGACGAGATCGAGATCAATCTACCTCCCACTCCAGGCTTGTTCACTTCCCGGAAGAAACGCACCGCTTCCCTGGCTACATTTGTCGATCCCCAAAAATTGACATCGAATATGCCTCGCGCGACCTCTTCCGGAGTACCTTCTACTTCACCCAGAGCACCATACGCAGCGTTGTTGAGCACGACGTCAAGGCGTCCAAATTTCTCTTCCGTTGCAGCGAAGGCTGCGTTGATTTCGTCGAGTTTCGTGACATCAACCTTGAGGATAAGGAGTTTGCTTGCGCCGTATTTGGTGGAGAGCTCGGATAGAACTTCGGGCTTGCGGAGAGTGGCGACTGCTATTTCTCCTTTTGCGAGAACATGCTCGGTAACCGCACGGCCCAAGCCAGAGGATGCACCGGTAACTATCGAGAGGAAGTTAATGGGCGAAGCTGACCATTTATTATGGAATATCACGTACTGAACCAAACTCTGGGAAGTGACATCCTGATGAAGAAGAGTAAGGATTATTTCTGGAGGTTCTTGAGTTCGATGGGGACAAAGTTAAAGACTTCCAGACAGCGATCACTCGTCTTTCTTTATAGTGACTACGTTTACCGCTTATCGGGATATCAATTAGCAAGTGACACAGAAATAAAGTTGAAGTTCTTGGAAGCCCAAACTTGAGCGCCCATGCGGACAGGGCGTTATAACGTTAAGATATTTCGCATACGTTCGGGTGGATCGGTCAAGGAT
>JASFDH010001748.1:0-13391 GCA_036937195.1 Nidularia pulvinata
CCAGACATCATCCACTGGACGCACTGCAAAACAACTCGCGAGTTCCTGCACTACGGCTTGATGCAGGCATCGGGGTACCACATCGTTGCGGGGCTCATCCTCCTCCTGTATTCCGCACTTGGGTCACCCGGTCCTGTGTCCTTCGTGCGTCCCCCCTCTTGTCCCTCAAACCCCTTCTAACCTTTTCCTTTCCTTTTCACGTCGACGGATACAGTGGCGCTATAACCTCTTCTTCTTTCTCCTCCTCTCTGAGCTTGCCCTCATCCTGCTTCCCTCCCCGTCCCTCTTTCCCTCTTCCCTTCCCTCTCCTCTTTCCTCTCCCACCACTGCTCCAACACTCCTGCACCGCCTCTTCCCCCACCGCACAACGCACCAGCACATCCTCTTCCTGCACCAGCTCTTTATGTTCCTCAGTGTAGCGCTCTCCCGCGTCGCGCCGCAGCTGTTCCCCGCTGCCGCTAGGGAAGATCCGCGCGTGGAGGCGGCGATTCTCGAACGTACCCAAGCCCTGGTCGGCGTGGCCGATCGTGAAAGTATGTTTCCCTTCTCTCCCATTTCTTAACCCCAATACTCACTCCCCGCCCTCCTTCCCCTTCGTATAAAAAGCATCAATAATGCTACACACCGAACTCCGCTCCCTCCTCCCCCTTCCCCTTTCCCCTTCCTCCTCCCAAGACACCGGCCGCCCCTCCCTCGCGCGCCCCGCCCCCCTCTCACCTGAAACCACTTCCGCCCTCCTCGCACAGCTCACGCCCGAAATGGAGGCGCTCATCATCGAGGCGAACGTCAAGAAGGATGTAGGGCCGCTGAGGAGCGCATGGGAGTCTGCGGTGCGGCGCTCTGGTGCCGTTTTATCTCCGAAGAAAAAAGTGAGGAATTTCTGGGAGAAGGATGAAGTGGACGACGGTGAGGCGAGTGAGGCGGAGGGCGAAGGACAAGAGGTTCAAGTACAGGGCGAGACGGTCCTCCACCCCCCTGGGGAGCTGCCCTCGCCACGCCCGTCGCCTTCTCCACCTCCGCCGGCGCATGCGCACCCTGGGATGCAGAGGAAAACGTCAAGTTATGTGAGGGGGCGGAGCGTGAGTTATTGAGTTGTTGGTTGGTATTTATGTTAGATTGGATGGAGTGGATGAGGACTGTAACATCATTATCTTTCATGCGGAATGCGGAATATTTTTGCTCACAGTATGGAATGTTTTGTTTGATTTCTATATTACGGGAATGGTCCATGACAGGCGCTTCTTTTCTTTCTTGGGTCTGCTAATCGACAGATTGTGAAGAAAATGGAAAATCTTGAGAATAAGCCAGTGCAGTTCTCATTTTGCGAAGTTAGCTTTGATTCTTGACTGATTCTCGATTTTTTCCCTGGATTGAAGCTCTGTTTAATGTCATTACTCCACCGATTATCAGGATAACTAGTACGTCTTATAACTTGCATGCCATCTTGTAACTTGTTTTTGTCGCGTTCAGGGGTTCGAGTATTTGCGTGTATTATTATCAAAGGCTTTCACCTAAAGCTATTGCATCTTTGCATCCCTACTTCCATTCACGTCATCTGCAGCTGCTCCCGAGCGATCCGCGCAAGAACTAGCGTGATACCTCCAGTGGCCGATGCTATTAGCATACGATACCTCCTTCGAACGCTAGTGTTCAACTCCTTGGAACCGATCAACTCCATTGCGGATGGGTTGGTATTCTTAAAGGCTTGGACCGACTGTCTTCAAGGCGTGTCCTACTTCACCAATACTTCACCAATCATTTTTTCTGGCTTACGATGCAGGCCACTATAACCTATGGATATATAGAGTCCGCCATGGCAATATCAATCTAGGGAGCTTAAAGTACAATCTTAAGGAGAAATTAGGGGTCCTCAATGACTTTGATTTGGTCACTGTCCACTTGAACACCGAAACCAACGAAATCCATGAAATCATCGGTAAAAATGCTGGTGGATCGCCCGGAAATATATTATTCGTGGCTGTAGGTAGATCTTGATGAAGAATACTTCGAACTCAAGATAGAACATCTATATCGTCATGGCGTGGAACCATTTATCTGGATCTTAATATGGGTATTTCTTCATCATCGAGGCAACAAGGATAATATAAACGCCTGGACAAGTGCCGATTTCAACGAGTGCCGTCGGAAGAAAATTGATTTTCTTACCCAATGAGTGGGAAAACTATTCTACGTTTGCAATAGCTACTAGGAATGCTAGGATGCTATATGGACGCCGCTCATGTGTGGCTCGTGGTGCAAAGATGCGGGTAAATACGAAAAAATGGAACATGTTGCAGAGATCATTATGGGACGGTAATGAAGATAGTCGACAATCAAATTGCAACGATGTCTTTCTCACATGCCAGATTCGCATCTTCTGCTTCGTAGAATATCTAGCGTGCCCTTGCATGTTATGTATGATACGACATCCTATCTCAGCTTCTCGACGGATTTATCTTATACTACTATCACTACATCGTCGAAATTTAATAAACCTCACGTGTTCAAAGCCAATTTGTTTCCCAAGTATGTATTTACAATTGAAATTTCCAGCTGTACGCTATTATTCGAGAGGAGAACATAGTCGTGAAGAAAAATCCGGCACCACTTTTTGCTCTTTGTTACTTTGATTTTCGTACTTATTACTAATATCATTCATACCAGGACCCGCTTGTTTGAATGTTGTTCACTAATGACTGGCTAGAATCAAGAAATAATTGTAGGAAGGTGCATAACTGCATACCGTGAAAAATATTCTAGAAGCAAAATATTGATACTATTATCTGCATAATTTGATCCATTGGAATCATATGATTTTGATGTTTGGTTTTTAAGTCATAATTCTATCCAAATCCTACCAGAAAATTTCCTGGTGAGGCAAAATCACTAAGCTCTTGGGCGGAAAATGTGATCCCTTTCCAAGGCGAAAAGATTGTTCTGGCAGGCCGCCGTGCATAAAGTATTTCTCCTTCCAGCCCCTCCTCGGCATAAGGTGGAGACAGGTAAGTCCTGTCATCATCGCGATACTGCCCTAGCATAACATGGACGCGCTGTAAATGTGTGATCCCTTTATATCCAGAACGTCTTGCACGTATAAACGTAGACAGACCCTTATCCGAGAATGTTGAATAAAATTTACAATGAAACTCCTCTAGCTTGGGAAGCTGGCAACCGATAGAATTTTCTGGCAAAGGTGTTAACCAGTTAAGAAGTTCATCAGTAAGAGGGGATGGTGTTGAGGGGCTAGGGGCATATATCGACATAGGAAATCGGAGAGCAGCGGTACGAGAGTGATCACTGATGAACGCGAGACGAGTGAGAAAGGGGGTTTTCTCAAGGCACTCCTGGATATCACCCAAAGACCATCCGCCAGGATTCAAAGAAAGGGACATGAGTGAATCTCCACAATGAGCGAGAAGCATCAAGAGTGACATTATAGGCCTATAAGTAGTGGTAGGGGGCAAGTTAGCGTAGCTAACGTTATAAACTTGATATTCCATTTCGCAAAGAGTGGGAACATGGAGGTTAGAGAATAATTCTCGGAGATCGTCTCTTCTCGAGTGGATTCCGAGAAATTTGAGATAAGGCAGTGCTATTTGTGATTGAAAACCACTGGGGTCCGTAATCTCGTTACGTACATTGATTGTCAACGTGCACTTGATAAGCCTGGGACTATTCTGCAAAATATAAAGCACATCTGTAATTGACAGCGTCTTGGATGGGTCCATGCCGTTTAGAATGCTCAACTCTGTGAGCTGTGACCAAGAAAGTGGATATTCTTTACTATAGCTAGTAAGAGAGACGCAGTGGAGTTGTCTTGCACTATGAAGGAAAGCCGGGGGCCATTGGTATCCCCACGCTCCATCAACGTGCAGAGAGCGAAGTAGCGGAGTGTCCTCTTCAGAGAGCTGCGGAAAATCTGGAATTTCCCCATGGAACGAGAGCTCGTGCCAACGACGGGAGAATAATAATAACTTCTCCGAAAGAATGGGATGTATTTGATTGGAAGTGATCCCGTCGAAATAGACAGATATCCGTAAGGGGAGAGAGCCCGAGCGATCCAGCCACTCCTGTATCCCATTTGCTCGTAGAATGCATATTCTTGTGGCTATTTCAGCTGGCGGGGATGATTCAGCATCCACGAACGGCAATTCCTTGTAGGGGGGTATATATATGTGGATAGAGTTCCATAACAATGGGATGGAAAGAGCCAGTTTCCTCCAACCACTGCAGATACGACATATAAGCAAGGGTGCGTCTGCAGCGCTCATGACGGGATTCCAACCTGACGGGAGGCACTGCACGAATATTTCTTGAAGCACGTCGGGGGGTAGCCTGCGCATAGGGGATATCAAGGCTCGATGGGCCTCGATACCTTTATTGAGGCTATCCCTCTCTTGTAGCAGTTTATCGAGTACAAGCTGCGTGCGTCTAATCTCCTCCTCGAGGTTCGATAAATGAGCCAAAGGTACGGCTAAGAACATCTTGATCTTATCTGCTTCATCGTCGGAGGGTGTATGATTAGTATAGAGATGATGAAGAAAAGGTGAATTATCCATTTATTCAGAACAGGGAGGAACGTAAATATCGAGAATGACAGTTCCTGCAATGGTCCCAAATCGAAGAGAGTATCGAGTCGGATAAGCTAACGTCGATGACAGAACTTGCGCCGGGTATAACGGTTGAACAGATGCGTAGATGTCTTCCTGTAATTTAGAGAAATACGTTGGACGTGGTTTGATAGAATTCAGGAAGGTGTAGAATCGAAACATACCTAGATTGCAGCAGGCGTGGAATCGAGGACTCAGTCAAAGTTGTGCCTCTTTAGTCCTGACCTCGTTATTTACGCCTATTATTTGTCGAGGGCTGGGCGGCGTGATTTCATGGATTCAACTTCAGAGACGATACAGCCAGAAGAGTCCCATTGCTCCTGGGTCAATATCGTCTGAAGCCCATCCACTCATTAACGGACGGTGCGTCTGTTCTTAAAAGCTTGGATCGACTGTTTCCAAGGTGTGTGCACCCCGTCCACGTCACCAACCTTCTTCACTCAACCTGTCATGCAGCGTATTATAACCTTTGGATGGATGGAGCCAAGGGAATCGATATTGACTTATGCAACCTCAAGTACAATCCTATCGATAACACAGGCATGTACGTAGGCTTTAATGTGATACCGTCCCAGCGCAAGAGGCAGCGTGCCAGGTTCGACACGATGCATTTTATGGCTGTCGATCTCCTTACGCCGCAATATTTCGGAGGAAGCCTGGATAAGAAGTACATCTACGATATAGAGTCTCTAATCTGGATTTGTCTGGGCATCTCTCTACTACATCCGCAACAGTCCTGAGCAAATCCAAGAGCTAGAGCGTTTAAGAGCCTAAGGTGTTCACGAATGTCGTATGACCAAGTTTGGTGGCTTACTCTGTTTAATGTCGTGGTTATATTCCTCATAGAGGGCACGAAGATTGCTGGGACGTGGCAGGATTGGGACCGTTGAAATGGATGTTTGAAAGGATGCTTGAAACAGTCAGGTCGCAGCGGGCGAATTCCTGATCTTTATCATCGCTTCCCACTGGATGCAAACCGGAGGTGAAATTACGGAGATCATAGCTGAGGCTATGGCAGAGATGGATTCTACTCCCTCCAATGCGGATATGTCCTCTCCATCAGACCCGCCACAAGTACCCTGATCTTGTGGCTACCGCTCGGCGCTGCGAATAACGTGTATGTCTATGTGAATACCTGGGCCACAATTTCACAATTTCAACTTTCTTATTGTTCCAGTCACGCTCAAGATATTCATCACTCACATTCAAGCGTTCTCCCAATCCTTTCAACCTATCACTGTCGAAACCATATGCTTTTCTTCCAAATGATAGACTCAGGCAGCAAACAATACAGCGGAATCTCTTCAAAGACCAATACCAACCTACCATGCCCCAATCGTCTGAAGCCTATTCACTCGCTGCCGAACAGATGTATTTTCTTAAAGGCTTAGACACGCTGTTTGAAAGGTGCGTTTACTCCATTTACGCCATATATCTCCTTCTCTAGGTCTATTCTTCAGCGCATTACATTCTATGGCAACGAGGAGCCAGGGCATCGACATCACGTTGTGCAACCTCAAGTACAACCCTACCGATAATATGGGCGCACACGTCGGCTTCGACGAGATACCCTCCCAGCGTCTCAGGCGACACGCCCGCTTCGGCATGATGCCGTTCATGGCTGTCGCTCTTCTTAAGCCGGAGGAGACATACTTCCACGACGTGAAGTCGCTCACCTGGGTGTTCATCTAGGTGTGCCTCTACTACATCCACGACGACGTCAAGCAATGGCAGCTTCTGAAGGATTTAAGAACGTAGGGATCTCGATGACTGCCGCGGGCGAAAGTTTATTTTCTTAAGGCGTCACTATCTTTATAGCCCAGTTACTCGTGCAGCTTATGAAGACTGGTGGCACGTAGGGTTTGCACTGTTGACGTGGTTGATTACGGAACAAGGTCGTATGGCTGGAGTGAATCCAAAGCCTCCGTATCTACAAATATCTTACGAGGGCTTCAAGTCCTGGAGGAAAGCTGAACGTTTGAAACCGCCGCCCTTTGCGCTTAAACCGGAAGAGGTTTTTCAACAAATTATGGAGGTTATCGACGATGTCATAGCGGATAGAATTTGGCCTCCTCCTGTGTCGAGAATCCTGCCTCAGCATCGTTGCAAGTGTCCTAACGAGTCTCATGCATTCACCACCGTTTGTCAGTGGACTTGGATGGCGTCGCATATTAAACGCATGTGGCACTGATGGCGGCATTATCTTTATCTTTCCTTAATATAAGATGTGCCTCCTAAGACGTACTCCTTTTCTTGTACTCCTTTCACTGAACCGACATGCAAGGTGGATAACCATGTGTAACCCTGTACTGTACCGAGTCTGTTGAAGTTGTGAAAGAATATAATTTGCCATGTTTTCTGTTCATAGATATTTACGTCTGTTAGTAATCAATGGTGAGTCCAGTGGCAAGTAGCTAGTGACTCCTCTGACTCTCTTATCTTCCAGCTCCTGCACTAACTTCCGTCAACTATGTGACTCAACTTTCAAAGCTTGAATGTTGAATTTCTATGATTACCTCGGATGATGGGTTCTAGCAGCTCTGAATTTAGCGCAATCCCTCTATAGCCCGATGTCGCACTAACCTTTCCCAACCGTTGTCTGAAACCTATCAACTGGCTGCCGGATGGCCGCCTTTTCTTACGGACATGTTCAAACGCATGTGTACCCCACTATATATCCCTATTCTCGGCACTGACCATTTCGCTTTACCTACTCTGCGGCGCACTACAACCTCTGGCAACAAGGAATCAAGGTGTCGACATCAGCTTGCGCAACGTCAAGTACGACCCGACCACGAATACGAGCGTGTACGTCGGCTTTGATGCGATGCCCTCCCAGTGGCAGAGGCAGCGCAATAGGTGCGACACGATGCCATTCATGGCTCTCGAACTCCTCAGGCCAGGATACTTCGGGGGCAATCTGGCGAAGACCCACACCTAGCAGTCGCTGATCTGGGTTGTTATCTGGGTGTCTCTCTGCGATCACCGAGACATACCTCCCCGAGACATACCTCCCCGAGACATACCTCCCCGAGACATGGAGGGCTGGAGAACTTGGGACGTCGACGAATGCTGTAGGACAAAATATGGTTTCTTCGGCGAATTCCATCGACACAACCCGCGCAGAGGTTACGAACGCTGCTAGGAGGAGGCAGGGGACATTCAGGTGAGATATCCGACTCCATTTTTCATCACCCCCGTTGGAACCCGAGGAGACATTTCAAGCGATTATGAAAATTATCGGAGACAATAATCGGCCTCCTCCAGTGTTAAAAGTTTTAGCCCACTAGCGCCAGAAGTATCCTGATCTCTTTTGTGGCTACTATTGAGACTGGATGTTATATACTCTCGTGCCCGAATGCTAGAACACTCTGCCTTTCCTTGTATTTTCTCATTATGATAAACTTAATGACTAAGTAATGCCCTGTGCTGTTGAAGTTTGTGTTAGCAGATGTACAATTGTCCTATATTATCATGCACTTGGAGACGACAAGACCATAGCTTTTCTCAATATTCAGCACGGGTAGGAAAACCTTGCCGAAAGTAAAACGTTACATAAGGCATAAAAATCAAGAAGCAAGTTTCTATTATTTTAATAGTTACAAGACGAAGTACACGATAGCTTAAGTACCACGTACATAATTACAGGATAAATAAGACATCAACACGCCCAAAGCAACGGATGGCATACAATAAGTGATACATACACCCTGAGCTGGCCTGAGCGACTAGCATCACGAATAATCTAACGACGCGCCCGGAACTCAGACACTAAACCGATTGGCGCTCCCGCCCCGCATCCTCGCCGCGTCCCACAGATCCGCGAAGAACCGCGTCTGCCTGTCGCCGGGGCCGACAGAGAACTTTTTGTCTCTGGTCCACTGGCCTTTGCCTTGTGCTTGGTAAGGGTCGAACTCCTCGTCGTCATTAGAGGAGGATGGGGGGCGGAAGGAGTGCTTGAGGAAGAGGCGGTGTTGAACGTAGGCTAGGATGGGTCTGTTGATATGGAAATAAACGGTTGAGCAGGAAGCAAGGAGGCAAAGGATGGAGACACCGTACGTCATGCCCAGAGATACGCCGACCAAGATGAAAGTGGATAGAGGGGGCGAGTACTTTGATGACATTATGTCCTGCATTGGTAAGAGGGGTGTTAGTCAGGACTATGAGAGAATGGAAGGGGGAGAATTACTTACAACAAGATGCGAGGTATTGCGATCGAATAGGAAGCGCAGGCCTCTGCTCATACCACCCTGCTTGTTCATAATGAGGTCGATAGCGAGAAACTCGAGGAAGGTGCCAGTAGAGGCGCATGCGAAGAGCTGAAAGAATGAACCTCGTCAATAACAGAACCAGCCATTCGACAAGAAAAATACATACTACCCCTGCCCTTTCCCATCTTTCCCACACCAAGCTCAAACCTCCAAGCGCCCCCAACGCCGCGGCCAAAATCCAATCCGCCGCAAATGTCAAGTCGGAGTCCCCAGGAAAGAGCAAGCCCCGGCGCAGAAGCACAATACGCATCCCCACAGAAACCCCGCCCGCAACGCCAAGGCACCCAAGGCCTGCCTGAAAGGCGAACCGCAGAAGGCCAAGTGCAAAACCAAGGAGGAAGAACCCGAGAACGATAAGGGACAGGAGGAGGTCCGAGACCCCGATGGCGGAGGTGGTGTTGACTAGTGCAGCCCAGGCTAGTGCGTTGAGGGGTAGAGATTTGGTTAGATTAACTATGGATAAACGGGGGGAAAGCGCACATACACAATACCGCGCCTGCCAGCCCGATCCCTACGCCCGTGGTTACGCGTCTCCCGCGGAAGCCCGCGAGGGACATGGGTATGCCGACCGCGAAGCAGAATGCAAGCCACGCAATCGCCGGGGCATCGAACCCTGCGCCGGAGCCGTCTGTGGCAGGACCTTGAGGAACGAGCTGCTGCGTGCTGGGGTTGAAGACTTGCGGCGTGCCGGTGGAGTTGTTGATGATGGCATTGCGGCGGGGGGCGAGGACGAGGGAAAGCTTGACTAGTGTACGTGGGCGTGATGTTGGAGGGGAGGACGAGAATGACGTTGCAGAGGTCTGGGAGGAGATGCCTAGAGGAGACGCGTGCACTGCGGAAGGTGACGACGCGACAAGGAGGAAGAGAAGCACGAAGTAGGAGAGTAGGTAGATCGTGGATCGTGAAGGTAGACGGAACGCTAGGTGTGCCGCCATGCAGCAAGGATATCCTTGTAATCAGAGACGAGGTGAATTCTAGCGGCTCGTGCGCAGATTGAAGCTCGTGTTCTCGGGACCAGTGGTCAAATTTGTCGCTAGTAAATAATTTGAAACGATGCTGAGGACCTCGTCGACGAGGCCAACGCGAATCTTCTTGTCGCGTATGTTCGAACGAAATCAAATGGAATAAGTAATAGCAAGAGCAGCAGCCAGTAGGCTGAACAGCGGATGCTCGAAAAACGAAAAGAAGGATGGTAAAAACGAATGTAAAGCGAGCACCGAGGCTCAAAGTTCAAAAGAAAGCAGAGTCGGGCAGGCCCATAAAAGAGAGAAGCGAAGATAATTGAAGTGGAACCTGGCCCACTGCGCTGCGCTGGGCAGAATCACGTCGGTGACAGAACTGGGAAATCAAGACGCTGCACCTATTTCTAGCCAAGTCGTCGTTGTGGCAACCAAAAATAGATTGCCCTTGTTCGATCGCTCGATTGTTGTCGTCGGCTATAACACATCCCTTACCGTAATACATGAGCAAAAAATAGAAACGGTGAATAAAGGCGAACTCGCAGCGAGGGAGGGGAGCAATATTATAAAATTATCTTTGCACGCTGCCGCTGCATCGGCATGATTTTGAAGCTCTTCACATTCATATCAATCAAGGATTGAATCCAAGAAACTGACACATACAATGTTTACTTACCCATGTCGCAAGAACCTTGCTTCAGTCTTCGATGAGCCCTGTGTACCCCGCCAGGGCAAGGTGCCTTCCTACACACTCCCATCCGTACTTACCTTCTACCAACACATCCAAAATCCCAGGAATTGTGTGGGGGCACCAACATTCCCAGAAGCATGCGCACACGATCACCCTGGTATCTTTCTGATGGAGCCAGATCCAGCTCGCAGTTATCATTCCTGATAGGTACGTCGTCGCCCCTCCTCCTGATGGGAACCGACAATGCTAATGGATTGAGCTCGCTACTGACGACGAGGGTGAAGAAGAATGTACGGTTGGTCAATACACTCCTTCGGAAGCAGGAATAAGGGTGGCGGGAATCGAAAAAGGAACAGGTCGAGGAGTGAGACGTCAATAACTTCATTATCGACAGCTGTAGGCGTCTGTGATAGAGCCACGAGTAAAAATATAGACTATACGCTCGCTCTTTAGCATTGAATGAACAAAATGCAGAAACAAACCTGCAAAGCGATGTGTATGCAAGAATGTGTGCTGTAAAAGGAACCCATAGTGCACGTCATCGCCCCACCATATATAGGGCATCTGCTCAGGAAGAAGAAGAAAGGTAGCTTCTCAACCGCCCAGTTCCTCGAGCCCGGGATGAAGTCGACAACAACCCCAGGTCGTGCATTCCCCGAACTTGCACCCACGAAGAAAATGATGTACACGTGGCAACGCTCCATAAGAAGTACACGAACGCCAGATAGTGGCAGTGGAAGTGGACACGAAAAAGGCAGAAATGTCAGTTGCCGAAACGAACTGCCCACTGGATGCATGCACTCTTAAGGGCCGCGCGTATGTGTCCAAGTAGCACAGTTGCAAGACTTTGTCGACACGGGTACGGGTTCGACAACCTACTAGGAAGGAACAGCAGAAACCTGGAGTGCACCACTTTCTGCCATTCAAACATAGGGAGTTCACATAAGCCCGTCCGATACCGAGACGAATCAAAAGCGGGAACTAGTTCCCAAAATCAAGTAACCTCACGTGCATGCAGATATTGGCGCAGCGCGCTCTTCGAGATAGCTGCTTGCGCACTCTGTTGAGGCACAAAACGCACATGCGGGGAAAGACGTGAAGGAGGGATGATGTACGTTCCACGGTCCACTGAGGCAAATGGCGTTGGGCACCCCGGCAGTGGATGGCAGGCCGCTTGAACTCTATCGGCGAATAATTTGAAGTTCCGGGGTATAAGGGAAACAGTACGCTTGAGCCCCACCAGCGAACAATCTGGAGTCCTGGGGCATGAGGGAAATAGTACATGTGCGCAAAGAAAAGCTGGATCGACTTGGGATTCGAGCTCAGCACTTGCACCAGCTCAGCCATAGTCCACTGCGGCGGATCGTCCTCTTCGGGTGTCGCTTGGGTACGAGCAACGACCTAAATAGAATGCGGTGCTGAAAGCATGAAACCACTCGCCCAACAGCGATCGACGCGTCAGGCTCCAGTGTTGCGGGGATCTGGTCAAACAGATGATTGCGTGCCCAGTTTGCGTGTCGGAGGAAGAAGCGTTGATGTTTCAGACTGAAGGATGGCGCGAGATCGTCATTGTAATGCCTGATGGAGGATGGCTACTCGGGTCGACGCGTGGTTGGCCGGATCATGGCAAGGATCGAAGAAGTGCACTCTTATAGGGGAATATACGCCTAGAAATATACATGAAAACGCGTCAGCTGCAGAACTGAAAACCAAAACCAAAACCAAAGAAAAGAGGGTTTAAAAAATATGCTCAGCGCTGTCAAAAGACAGACTTGATCGCGATCTCATTTCTCCAACGCGCCTCAAACACAACCTAACTTCATAACCAGCCAGCCCGAGCAAAAAGCGACATGGCAAAAGTCCCCTCGCGCACCCCGCCGCACCCCACAGCACCGCGCACCGCACGGTGTACGCACACAACCACACGCCGCGGGCGTGTATCTCCAGCCCGGACGCTTATTAGCGGGCGCCCCCCTCTATAAGAAGGGGAAGATTCTGCCATCCAAACGTAGGAACCACACTAGTAACCACCCAGCGCGGGGTGAGGCTCTGCCCGCGCGGGCTCGGCTGCAGACGGCGTCGTGCACCCTGACCCAAGGAGGCTACGGCGCACGGGGGATATGGGACTCCGCCTTTGCTGAGCTGTCATGTATCTCCAGAACGGCGCAGCCTATGGTGTAGAGTCCCCAAGAGAGATGTCGGTCTAGCCTTACGATGTACCACTGGGAGCTGGGGGCGGCACATTGGGAATTATAGACCTTTTAAGGGTTCGCGGTGTGTGCGGGTACGAGGATGGGTGGTTCCTTGGCCTGTCTGTATTTCTGCTCGAGGAGGAGGATAGGAAGAGGAGGCTAGAGACGCGCGAGAGTCGACCCTTTTACTAGGACATCTTTGCATACGATGTGGGGGAAGGGGAAAGAGAAGGAGGAGGGTACTTGCCTGGTATGTGTTAGCAGTGGTTGCACTCGTCATTGGGGCCGGCATCGAGCTTGGTGCGCTTGACGTCGTGTATGACAGAAGTACGTTCAAAGGAGACGCGCGCACCCTGGCCAACGAGGAGTCAGCGTGGGAGCGCTTAGTCAGCAATACGATGGTGGACGTCGAACACGTCGCATTGGGCGTCACGAACAGCAACTAAATTGCATTCCCCCTCCACCCTCATCCTCCTCTCCTCCCGCTCCCTCTTTCCTCGTCCATTCCTGCGTGCCCGTGCCCAACATGAATCTCTTCCGGCTGCTGGGTGAGTCTGCGCATTCCTTCCTTGGGAGCGTATTAGGATACAATCACTGACGTGGTGCCCCACGCGCAGGCGACTTGGCACATTTGGCGTCCATCTTCATTCTGCTGCACAAAATACAGA
>JASFDH010001749.1:0-13385 GCA_036937195.1 Nidularia pulvinata
TGGCCGACTAGCTCAGTTGGTTAGAGCGTCGTGCTAATAACGCGAAGGTCTTGGGTTCGATCCCCACGTTGGCCATAGATACTGGACCTTGCTTTTATTATTATTTCTACAATGATCCATCCCCAATGGTACCAAGTTTGGCAGCCCACTGCTTATTTTGCAGGAGTAAAATTCGTTGCGAAAGCTGTCGAAAGATTGGCAAAGGAACCAATAAATTCAGTTAAACATTAACTCTTCCACCTGATTTTGCTACGGCTCGACCTGACCTGACCTCATTCCCGGCAAACCAATCTTGTCACCGCTTGAACTTGACGGGCACTCACCGGCAGTTCACTGCAGCATGACAGAGTACCTCCCCACTTAATATCGTATCCGAAGATTCCATAGGCTACCTCCTTCTGAATTCTCTTCCATCCTGAACAAATTCTGACGCAAAATCTTATCCATCCTTCGTAAGTTTGACTTCCTTCTTTTCATCGTGTCTTTCTTCAATCTCGAACATTAAAAATTGTCGGAAAAATCTCAAAAAGGCTACCAGTTAGTTATTAAAGATCTTTGAACCTGATTGTAGATTCCAGAGGCTGACTCAAGCCGATCCGTAGAATATCAGCTCAAATATGTGACATTAATCTGGAGTCAGCTTCGAAGATGTTTAATAACTTTTGATATCTTTTTTGAGATTTTTCCGACATTTTTTTTTAGCAGCGTTCAAACTTTGCTCCCAATCCTATCATAGCTCTTTCCGAATCAGGATCCTTGATTAGTGTCATTAATGTTCCTACCATCCCTGAAGATTCGTCCATCCGCCCCTCGTTGATATCACAGCCGCGCTATCTGCAGAAATCCATGCAAACATCTTTGCACAAACTGTTGATATCGCGCTCAAAAGTTGCAATACTGGCCATACTGGACCTTGGGAGCCTACAGCACTGAAGACTCCCATTTCTCATCTTGCTGACGCCGAATAACGCTGAACCACCCTAAGCTGCATTCATATACACTCATTGAGTCGTCGGTGGATACAGGAGATACTGCCCTACAGTGGGTCCCGCTCTCTTACTGCGAAGGTGCATTTCGGAATTTTATACCCTCGACAACATTTCTATTCTCTCATCCCTGAGCTTTGTTCTCTATTTCTGCATTTCTCGCGGTTTTAGAGGGTGAGTTTTTGTATTATCGCTTGTAGGTTAGTCGATGGATTACGCGACTCTTTATGAGTGGCAATGCAGCAGTAGCCGGCTCTTCTTCTGGAATGCCTTGAACTCCAATGGAACGAAGACCTTGCCCCCTCCCTTCATCTATTGTTTGCCGGACACACTCCAACACAGAAAGAATTCGAGCTTTTGAGCTACTATATCCTCCCTGCCCCTTCCGCTCCCTCACAACTCATTCGCCTGGAAATTAGTACTTCCTTTGACATCCTTGAGGAATGAATGGAAATCCTCTCAAGCATGGAATATCTTGAATATCTCGGGATAGACTATGCACTGTGCCGCGACCCCGATATTTGCCAAATAGATCATACTAACCGTATGAAGGTTAATCGACCCTTTACGCTTCCATAGCTACGGTGCATTCTTCTTGGACATGACAGCATCGTGCATTCCGCCGCTTTTCTTGTCCATTTCAAGCCACCCTCGTTATGCTGCCTCTCATTTGACCCTACGAGGAATCAAGCATCCCCGATGTCAGCTGAAGTTTTAGAGCAAGCTGTATCACAGACGTTAGTCCCTAGCCGGCCGAAGTACTTCGCTTGCTCATCCCTTCGGGTTGCAATTTTTGGCAACAAAAGCCATTTTTACTAAGGAGATGTTTGTCCATGTCACGGACATTCCCTAGGGTCAATTCATGGAATGCACCCTGTTTCATTCAACATCGATACATAGGTGCCTAAAGATCGTTCTAGGAGAACATAAAATTCACGGGAATCGGTTCGAATATGCAACAGCCTTCATCGCAGGTTTAAAAGACACATGTCTTGTGGATGCTACTACTCTGGAGCTCATCTTATATGAATGCTTTGAGTACCCGCAGAATATACTGCACACTCATCAATTCCTTTCTGCGTTCGTGTCTGTGAAAATGTTGACAGGAAATCTAACTATGCTATTGGCCTTTCTTAAAGGGAGCGACTCGGATGTCAATTCAAACTTCCCAAGTAGGCACCACAACTCGGACCAGCCCTCCTTTTTGATTCCTTTGTTACAAATGATAAAAATTCAAGACCTGGGTGATGGCACCCTAGTTCATGCTGGTGTCGTAAATGCAGCAGTACGCTAAGCCTGTATCACTTTGTACTTCAATGTGTATTTCGAAGCGCCGTCTATTAGTAGCGAGTTGATGGATACTATACATACTGCTTATGTAATGGACTTTGATAATCTTTGTTCTATCTCTCCGAGTCTGCTCTCATTGGCTGCTCTTTTCTATAGACTCGGGATGACTTCTGCTACGCTCTCCTCCTCCTCTTCGGACCCATGGGATCTTCCTTCTCCTTCTTCAGTGCGTCCTTTTTTCTGCCCATGGCTTTGTGGACTCAGCACTCTCCCGCACCTATAGACACGGCGTGCGCCCTATTCTACCGCAGCACCCGTCCGAGATGACTGGGAAAATGACGAAGATGAAGACGAAGATCCACCGCAAACCAACAATGCTGAAGACGATCCTGACTTTCCTCCTCGACATCCACCCCAACCCCAAACACAGGACGCCAACAAACGGTTATGGGAGGATGCGTGCGTTTCCCTGCCTCTCTTTCTATGAAGTTTATGCCGATACACTTCCGAGATAACAGCAACACCCATGCGCCGGCGCCCATGCCTGCTGTAATCCTCTCCGCTTCCTCAGCCTCCTCCTCTCTTTCCCCGCCTGCAGGCGCTTTCCAACCTACCATGCGCATCCTCAAGCGCCCCACATCCAACACTAACTCCAAATCAACGCCGCCGCCTTCCTCCTCCAACTCCACGGAAACTCTGAAGGAGCGGGAGCGGCGATACCAGGAGGCAAGAGAGCGGATATTTGGAGCTGGGGGTGCGGACGCAGAGGAGGAAGTTGAGGGAGAGGAGCAACGGACGAATAGTGCTGCTGGCCGTAGAGGAGGGTCTGTGAAAAAGCCGCTAAGTCCCCAGTCACAGGGCACGCAGACGGTTAAAGTGGTGAGAGAGCCTAAGGGCCCGAGCGAAGGCGCGTCGCAGCCGAAGGGATTTGGGGAGCGGAGGACGATGCCTCCGTCGGCGGGTCCACGGGCAAGGAATGCAGATGCTGCATGACTTTGGATTATTGGAGCTACTCTGTTACCTCCAGGAGACGTTTTATTTGCTTTGTGGAGTCTTCTTCATTGTACGTTTTTACTTGTATCACTATCCCTTGCATATACACCCTATACCATCCATTTTGTTTCATGAGAGATCAAATGTTCAAACTATTCAAGCTCAATATGCTAGTCTTTATGCAATGAATCCTTTGTGGATTGTGTGAACTGTTCCCCGACGAGCGCAGTGCCGAAGATACCAGTCATGAAACCGAACGTGATACAGAAGAAACACGCCCAGCCAGGTGTCCACGATTCCTTCACGGCGGTAGAGGCACCAACCTAAGATACAAAAATGGCATAGAACAAAAGCCCCTTAATAATGCCTCCAGTTAAGCCAACCAAGACTGCTTTGCCGTCATCTGCGAACTATGGGAAACCTCGTTACCTTGGAATCGTATTACTAAAAGATTTTGAATGGGAGAGATTTAGCAAGTCGAGTGTAGTATGGTGGATGGTATATGATGAAAGGACATACACGAAGATCGAGCCCACTGCACTGCTGAAAAATGGCCACTTCGTAGCAAGAATGTTGTTCGCAGCAAATGGACAATACGTTTAGAGCATAGGGTAGAAGAAGAGAAGGAACATACAAGAATACCCCGACCGCTTGCCGGTCTTCGACTACGAGCTCGAAAATTTGCGGTTAATGGTAATAAGATATTCAAGGTTTCAAGTGGTGACATTTATATCATCCTAGCGGAGGTGAGACTAGCATGACAACCGCGACCGTAACATGCCGCGAATCTGAGACACAAAATCCAATTTTGCAACATTGCCAAACGGGCTGGCGTCCGCCGCCTCCAAGATAAAGCTACCTTCACAAAGTGCCAGTCAGGTTTCTCGCATACCACCCCAGCCATTCCTCCCAGTTCTTCCCGGCGAACTCGTCGATCGTACTCCAGTCCTTACATACATGCGTTACCGCGAGTCCTTCCCCTACGTCTCCGCTCCCAAGCACGATCTCCGGCTCCAGCGTCATATCGGCGCTGCACAGTATGGTCTGACGTAGATAGTTCAGGCAGTGGTCGACGTGCGGGACCTGCTCGCTCTTTTTGTTCCCGGGAGAGTGGTGCTCCCAGTCCGGCCCGTGGACGATAGACTGCCGCAGGCTGTCGAGACAATGCAGCTGATGGTACATCGCGATGCCGAAGAAGCGTCTGTGTGGCCCGAGGCGCAGGAACCCCAGCTGTCCAGGATAGAGGGATAGGTACTCGGCGTCGGAGTTGGGGGAGTTGAGCGCGTAGTGCCGGGAGTTTTCTATGGTCAACCGGGCTAGGGGCACGTCGAGGGGAAGGGCGTTGGGGAAGTCGTCGTCGAGCCATGCTGGTAGAGGAGATATGTCAGAGAAAGAGAATGATTGAGTGAAACAGCTCACTGTATTGATCAGCGATATCGGTTCGGTATCGAGCAGAAGTTAAAACAAGATTGTCTGCCTGCCGTATCTTGTAGTTCAACCATGCCGTGCCGAGTTGCATAATTCCAGAAAGCAGCAGAGCAATGCTCGAAAAGAATAGGACTTTCGTTGGCACACTGAGAGACATCTTTTCTACGTACAAATCACTTTAGAGGAGATTGCCATCAGCTTTGAGTCCAGCCATTAGAGAGAAACTCGCCTTCTTAAATGTAGCAAGAAATACAGAACCAATGCGCGTCATGGATGTCTGGAAGGGCATAGAGAGGTCTTGTCTGCGTCATGGCCTTTGGTTTGACAGCGAGGGAAAATCTGGCGGTGGGCTGTGGCTCGTAGGCAGCTCATCGAGGCGTGCAGCATGCCTCTTCGCTAGAAATCCTTGGCATTGAAGATCGTGGCAGATTTCCTTCGTTCAGCCTCCATGAGTTGTCGAAAGTTTCATCATTGAAGAAGGTGCTGAAAATAAAACTAGCGCAATGTTTCACCAAGGGTCCCGGGGTCACGCAATGACCGCATGATGCGGGGAATTCGGAAGTGAGATAACCGAAGTAGCCGGAACCTGTATGTCGCCACCACCCATGACCGTGATTATTTATACTGGCCTGTGTTCCGGCTGCAACCTACCTCCACGTCCGTCTTCGCTCGACTCGACTATAACCGCTCACCATGTCTGCAGATCTATCAAAAGTCATAGGCTTTACTCTGCCTGATAAGCCGGTACGTTACCTTCTTTGTTACACTCGGGTCGACGTCTTGTGAGGAGGAAGAGGGGTAGCATGCTCATGGAATTTGCAGGTAGCATGGAACAAGCGCGACCTACTCACGTATGCTGTTGGTGTAGGCGCTAAGGCAGACGAGTTCCCTTTCATCTATGGTCAGTCTGCAAGTTCATCTTTGGCTCCTTTTCTGTGACTTACACGAATCACTACTCAGAGCTCCGTAAGAACCCTCCATTCTGTTCACGCGTGGGATAAGCATACTGACATAAAATACAGACAAAAAGTTCACTGCCATTCCCACCTATCCCGTCGTCCTCGCGCTCAAGGGCGCCGACCAAGACTTGAACCTCTTCTCGGAGCGCGTGAAGGGCCGCCCTGTCCCAGGATTGCCTCCCTTGGACCCGAACCGTGTTGTGCGTTTGGCTCTGTATGCCTTTGGGATGAATGCATGTGCTTAGGTCGCCCTTGCTACAGGTGCATGCGACCCAATCTATCGAGATCCTTAAGGAGCTCCCCCTTGTCAGTGGCGAGGGATGGACATGGAAGACACGCTACACTGGTGTTTCGGAGAACAGTAAGTCTTTTCCATCATTCTTCACCGTCCATTCTAACAGTATTTTACCTACAGAGAGCGGCATCATCCTTTTCGCCGAGAATCTCCTCGTCGACCCTAAGGGCACTCCATACGCCAAACTCTACGTGCGTCCCTCTCCTTTCTCCTTTCCCCGCCATCCTTCCTAACCCGCTACCCTATATAGTCCTCTTCCTTCAACCTCGGTGCTAAAGCCACAGGCGAGAAATTCTCCAAATTCATCGCCGGCCCCCCTCAGGGCAAGCCCATTCCTAAGGACCGCAAGCCCGATTTCGTCGTCACCGAGAAGACCTCTCCCGAGCAGGCCATCGTGTTCCGCCTCAGCGGGGACTACAATCCTCTGCACATTGGTATGTCTCCACCTTTATTCGCCTTCTTATGCTCACCGTAGATGCACGACAGACCCCTCGATCGGGCAGCGCGCCGGCTTCGGCGGCGTCATCCTGCACGGGCTCTCAACGTTTGGCTTCGCAGCGCGCGCGATCATTAAGACTGCATGCGCGAACGACCCCGCGAGCCTCAAATTCTTCGGCGTGCGCTTCACGGCGCCCGTGAAGCCGGGAGATGAGCTCGAGACGAGCGTGTGGGAGATTGGCCCTGGCCCGAAGGGGACCACGGAGGTCGCATTTGAGACACGCAATTTGGCGACAGGAAAGGTATGTGGTTTGGTGAGCTTGCAGTAGGAGGCGATTGTTTACGCTTTTGACGTGTTCTTAGGTCGTGCTTGGGCAAGGACTGGCGTATGTCGTGAAGGCAGGACAGTCGAAGCTCTGAGATGATAATTGGTGGTGTTGATGGGTGAGGTTTCTCTAGTCGGAGGAGAAAAGGGACGTGCATTATTGTACTATTATCATACCGGTATTTATACACCATTCAGCCAAAATCTAGATTCTTTGTTCCGTTGTTCTATGATTCCATTCATGAGCCATCCCAGCGTTGAATAACGTGCTTGTCTTTTGATCCTGAAAGTAAAATTCCCTTCCAAAGTATATTACATTACTTATTACATTCTTTATAAGTTCATTTCCAGGGTCGCATGGTATCCATCCTCCCTTCTAATCCAATAATTCCATTATTACCATTAAATTTAATCTTCTATACCTCTCCCCTCTCAATCTTGCTACGCAACACCCTCCCCCGATCCAAAATTGCGTCCGCCTCCAAATAGCACCCCTTCAACCACCGATTTGGCTCCCCGATCTTCTCCCGGCCCTCAGCTTTCCCATCGCTAAACGCCGTGCGCGCATGCAGCACGCGCCGGTTATCAAATAGCACCGCGTCGCCCTCCTTCAGCGTGTACTTGTACGTGTTCTGTGGGTCGTTGAGCAGCGCCGTGAAGCGCCGGAGGGCAGGGAAGAATTCCCGTGGCGTGGAGAGCGGGAAGGGCGCCTGAAACGGCGGGGAGTAGTTAATGTGGGATATGGGAGCTGAGGAAGGGGTAGAGGGGGGGAGGAAGCTCCCCTGTGCCGCAAGCTCAATGGTCGGGTGCTCGTGGTGCAGGTGGTGCCCGTCATTTACATAGTGGAACGCGACGGGGGTGGAGGTGAGGAGGTCGAATTCGTCCGGGTGGGTTTGGCGCAGGGTTTCTGCGGCGTGTAGGGCATCTACGAAGATCGATGTGCCACCTATCACGCGGTTTCGGAGACAGTGTAGGATTTGGTAGCGTGGCGGGTGTTGGAAGTATCTGCAAATAGCAAGTAAGATCCAATGCTACTACACGGACGAGTGGGGAGAAGAAAACGTACAGCAAATCCATATGCAGCCCTAAGTCCAAATTCGTGTATGCGATATTGGTGCTTCCCTCCTTGATATTCACTACATCCCATGTCTCTCCGTAGAAAGTGGGCCGGATCTCGCCAAATCGTTCCGCCAGCGCGCGTAGCTCGCATTTTTCATGGCTTGTCTCTGCATTCGGTACCCCGCGCACGAAGAGCAGACCATACGCGCACAGCTGTGTGATTCCCTTGACGAGACCCTCAGGCGTCTTCAGCTCCTCATATGAGAGGAACAGTTCGGGCACCCCAGAGACGCTATCGCGCGTCCACGAGGTAGCAGGTATATCCTTATGCCACGTGTGTAGGTTCTCTGTTGAGGCGTGCTGCTCGAGGAAGGAGCGCGGGTAGAAGCTCTCGTGCCCGTCGGCCCACTTCACGCGCAGCCCAGCGGGGTCGACGGTGAGCCCACCTTCAGTGGCGGGGCGGATGTCTAGCGGAATATCGGAGGTTCGGAAGAGCTTCTGGCGCGTCGAAGGATGTACGGAGGCGGGTGCCTGGCAGGCGTCACGCAACCAGAGGTAGGAGAAGGTGGTGCTATTCAGCGCAGAGAGGCTTATTCCGGTAGGGGAGGTGGTGTACGAAGAGAAGGTGCGTATGCGGTGGGGCTGCGCAAAGCATCGCGAGAGAAGAGAGCGTGCAGAGGATGAGAAGGTGGCCATCCTGCGGTGGTCCTGGAAAGTATCTGTAAAGAATCAGAGATGTGACTTGCCACCTAAATGCAATCGCATAGAAGAGTGTAGATATAGGATATATCATGATCTAGATGATATCTTAACTTAGGGTCCACCGGCAGGTATTGCCGGGCGCTTGTACTTGCGACCCGATATTTGGCTCCCAAGGTTTTGCCAAATCTTGTACCTAGATGGACCGGCTGCCTAGTCACCTTGCTTATCAAACCGTGAACCGTGAACGCGTGAATGTTTGACGGTCATGTAAACTCCTATCCAATCGCATCCAACTTCTTTTCAAAACAACTTCTTCTTTGATCGCAAGCTACAGAATTGGCTTGAAGAATGGATATCCAATACTTATTCATGGACAGCGACAAGGTTTATTCTCAACACGTTTCAAGGAGCTTGACGTTCAATGTGTGGGCCCACATGCAAGGAACACGCCTAAGTGCATCGGCTGAGGTTGTGTGGATTCAACTTCGACCTGCACCCTCATTGTCCTTCCGGACTCTTGCAGCTCACTAGCTGCTTCTGCAATAATGCCATGCAGAACTTCGAATCGTTACGATGCGTTTCTTTCTTTTGGCAGTTCTGATGAATAACTTGGAAGCTGACCGGCTGGAGCTCGAAAACGCATGGCCTCGATCTGATTCTGTGCGAAGGCGTACTCCTTGTAAAAGTCATCGCGGATCCTAATAGCCAACGGCTGATCGAAGAAACCCGAGAAATTGCGGGGGCATCCACGACGACAGCTTGATGGCAACGGTAATTCACTCGATAAAGAAAACGCAAGCCCGTGTGCAATCACTGAGGTGAGGCCAAGCATAGATAGCGGAGAGGTGGCAAGATGGACAACCGAATCATCCCCACCATTTCTACCCGTCAGCCTTCCTGATAATCAGCTGCAGTAATTTTTTCTTTACGCCTTCAACGGTTAATCATGCGAAGAGGATTCTTGAAGAATCCCAAAAAGACAAAGATCCAGTGTACGTCTTCTGATTTGACGTGCAATCCCTGATCCAAAATGATAGCAACATAAGCAGTACCTTCAGCCATCAAACTCACCAACTGTAAACGCTGAGAGTTCTGGTACGCAACGCTGCAGTATACATTCTACTGTCAAATACTGAATTCTCCGCCCCAATTTTCCGACGTTTGGATATATATGACTTACCGAAAGCGACGCGAGAAGAACCGGTTATTCTGACGACATGCTCGTATATACGACACTTCCACCTAAAGGGATTAAAGATGCACTCTCTGATTATCCGGATGGATGGACCGAATGTCTGCTACTGGGATCGGTCAAACACACAATCGTCACTGTGCCTGGTTTCCCTAGTCCCGTCTCAGGCAAACCTGATAAACCATGTCAACGTATCGTCTCCACTCAGACAATGGGCTTCGGGATGGCCGCCACTCGCGGCATCCAACCTGGAAAGTTCATCGTCTCCGAACGTTCGCTCCTCATAGCTCCCTCCAGGCCTCCAGACTTCGAATTGGAAACCCCTCCGCATTCCGAAACACCAGAACTTCTGCAACTGGTGGAGTTCACTGTGTGGGAACAGCAGCTCGAGATTATGTTCAAGCGTCTGGAGCCGAAGAATCCGGCTGCGTCCATGGTCTTGCCAATGATCAAACTCAGTTCAAGTACACCATCAGTGCTCAACTCTACGTGCAAGGTGATGTCCCAGTATATACAGCTGAAGATGTAGGTATCTTACTAGGTCCGTCGCGAAAAGTGAGTGCTGTCGATCACTATCATAAACGGTTCCAGCATATGCTCGCGACTGGTCCCGCTCCTGACTGGTCGCCGTCGATCTAAATACATTCCGGGTAAAATAAGTGAATGAACATGCAGCGACTTCCTTCGGACTTGAAAGCATCACACCTTCAAAGCTTCAAGCTTCATGTTGCAAATTTAATTGATGCTCGGACAATACGATTTTTGAGTATGTTTCTAACATATATACCTATGAACTCAATTGGAAGAGCGTGGGACTGCAACGATTGACTTGAACATCTCGAGGTCACTGGTTCGACCCTGGTCCGAAGGAATATGGTTAAGGTAATTACTTCCTTTTATTTTGAACTTACAGACAGAGAACTTTTTGTCAAACAGCAGTCTTATCCTGAATCCTTACTATAATTCACGAAAATACAGTGCCTGAAAGCTCTGTAAGGAAAAGTTCAACGTTCAAATGAATGTGTACTAACTATTGAGCGACGCCGAGCCTTCACTAATATTACTATTCACCTTCGCGCTGTATAGAAGCCAGGATTATGCATTAAGAGTAACAATAGTATACAGATACATTTAGATCCGAGGTATGGAGGCAGAGCCTGGATGAGCCGGCCAACATACATAGGTTACAGCTCATGCAGATCGACGGCATGGGATGTAGGACTAGAGTCATCAACAACTGATTTAAGAAGCTCTGCTCTCGCACTCGCACCAGGGCTAGGAGGGTCGTCTTGCTTCGGCGGCTCCATAACAGTATCAACCCATGCTAGGGCCCAAGCACCGTTTCCAGCCTTCGTGCCCCCCAATATTCGTTTTTCTGCCGAGTCTGGTTGAACCTCCCAGCGAGCCCGCGTTGGTTGGGTATCTGCTCGGTCTAAAAGCAAATAGCGGTTAGTAAATTGAAGAAACGAAAGAGAATAACAGAAGCTCACAATGCATCACATTGGTATGCGGTTCATAAATCCCAAGGAGAGGCGAGTCTTCATCAGCAGACATAATCCTCCTCTTAGGTATCGGTTCAACACTTTCAACACGCCCCTCCTCGCCTTCCTCCTCTTGCTCATCCTCGTCCTCGTCCTCCAACGCTTTCCGTTTCCCCTTCGTAATCCCCTCAGAACTGCGGACCGCACCGCCTTGCAGCCCCATCGCTATCCCCTCCACACCCGGAGCGGCAGTCAGCGCCTGCTTCCGCCACTTCGCCCACTCCTGGTCCGCCTCGCCCACACGCGTCGCTATCATCCACATCCAGTTCTCCTCCGCCACGCCGTCGCGCGAGAGAAGGCTCTTACGCACGGCGTTCAGTGGCCCGTCGCTGTAGGGACCCCATCCGCTGCCACCGAAGATTGTGGTGGGTCCTCCTGCGCGGTATATCCCGCCGCCGCCCCCACCGCGGTCTGCCTTGCTGGCGGCGGCGGCAGCGTTATCCCGCGCGGCGTTGTCGCCGGCCCTCTCGGCATTTGGGTCGGGGAGTTCACCGACTGGATCGCCTGCTTTCAGACCGCGTTCCGTTATCTCTGCGAGGACTTTGTCTTCGTAGTAGTCGTCTACTACCCATTTCCCATCTGAAAGTAGATTGGTTATTATATGTCAGGTCGATTGGAAGTATTTCAGCGACGCACCAGCGATCATTTTGCTGCCATGGAGCTTGTAAGCGCTGCGGGCAGTAATGAGGGTGACATTTCGTGTTCGAAGATGCGAGCCCAATTTCCCTTCCGAGATAAGATACTCCTTCTCAGGTTGAGTGGCAGTAAGCTTGAATGCGAGGAGATTGCGGCGGAAGTAGTACAGAGAGTCTCTGAACCCAGAAGTGCGAGCTGCATCTATGGCTAGCATATACTGTCGCTCTGAGTGGCGGTTCGGGAGAGTAAATGTTGCAGCTTTGAATCTACGGCCTACATGAAGAGAGTCAATATAGAAAGTAGAGCGCAAGCATATAGCACATACCGCCGAGCAAGCTGCCAAACTTGTCAATCTTTTCGTCCCCCTTCGGGTCGTCCTCCGTGACGAACTCGTCTCCTTCGATGACATACACCTGTCCTTGGATCCTTCTGAACGGTTTGCCTCCGCCAGCCGGAGCTTCCTTCTCCTTCAGCACATCAGGTTGTTCCCCCTCCGCCTCCACAGGCGTGGCTTCTCCGCCCTCAACCTCTCCATTCACCGCCTCCTCAGCCTCGATATCGCCTTCAGCGCCCGTCTCACCATCCTCATCGCCTCTCTTCGGCAATCGAATAGTCAATCCTCCTCTTCCGCGTGCTCTCGCTCTCCCGCGCCCTCTCCCGCGAGCTCTGGGTGTGGCAGTTCCACTGGACACCCCTCGTCCTCGTCCTCTACCACGTCCACGGCCCCGAAGTGATGGGGTACCAACTCTGCTCCCGGATTCGTCTTCTGCAGGCTGCGTGCTCTCATCCATGTCCACGTCCATCCCGTCTGCGTCCAGCTCTTCATCCTCCTCTTGTTCTGGTGACTCGACCTCTGGAGTTGGGGCTGCTGGGACAGGTGTGCGCGAGGGAGCGGCTGAAATCAGCCGTGGTTTGATGATAATTTTGGGCACGCTAGTGGGTTTCTTCATCGTAATTCAAAGGGAATAGGGAAAGCAGGCAGTCGTTTCACAGGAAATCCTGTAGTTGTAATTTTTGATTCAACAGCTAAGTTGTCGCGAGCCGTCGGTGGGTGCTGGTGAGTGAAATCGAGCTATGCACGAAGGCCTCTGTCAAAGCTCAATAGGCTATCTGGAGGAAAAAAATATTGGATAATTGGCTTAATAAGTTCAGACATGCAACAGACACGAACGCTTTGATGGATTAAAAAAAATCCGAAGACGTGGATGAGGGTGTTAAGTGAGATGTGTTAAAAGTACTCGCAGAAGACGCGGTTGGACGCGAAATTCGCGTTGATGTTCTGATTGCGGCTTAGGATCCTGCCGCGGCCTTGGCTCAGCATGGTCCGTGCGTCTTGAGCATAGTCGTGACTTTGTGTACAAGGGCAACGTTCAAGTAGAGACTTTTAGTTGTCCCGGAGAGTTCGTTATTCTACTGCTACACTTGCTCAGTGTACCTATCAGCGATATTATAAGGTATAGAAGTACGTTAAATATCTTTCAAGCTTATTCTCAAGGTCAAAGTCATAGGTCGATAAACGGTTTCATTTTGATTGCAATACA
>JASFDH010001750.1:0-13382 GCA_036937195.1 Nidularia pulvinata
GAGATTCTGGGAATATCTCCAGGAAACACATTTGAGCACTACCAAAGAGAAGGGTTAAAATAGGTGATGGCTTCAGCTTATGTGCTGTGCCTCCTTTGTTCCTAACACCTGATTTACAGGTAATGGTGAGTGATATGATCTAGATATAATGATGGTTGATACTCAGCTTCCTGACCAGAGATTTGGTCAGGAGGGATCTCCAGAGACTGGAGATCTTGTTGAGTGCATAGTGTGACAACAAGTGGGATGATAACAAGTAGAGATGAGTGAGGATGGATTAGAGGTAGCTTATCCACTAACTAGAGACTAGTAGGGATGTTAAACACAATAATTAACAAACTGCAGTACTACAATACATTTGAAGTACTTAAATACTAGAAAGTCTAAGTAACCAGAGTAAATATGCAATGCACTATAATCATACTAGTGCAGTGGAGAAGTAAGTGGGTTAAGAGAGAGAGAGCATATGACAAGGACTAAGGAATACAAATTGAATGTTAACATGAAAGAGACATACTACAAAAATTATAGTGTGTGGCTGAAATGAAGTAAGTACAAAAATGGAAACAGATGAGTAAACCTGAGTAAACACTGGAGGCAAGTTGAGAGTCAGGATAGCATTGAGATAGATTGTAAACAGTCCAGAGATAGTGTGCACTATGTTGTATAGGGATATGACACCTTACATGATCTTATCACATGTTTCAAAATTTACTGATGCATTCATTTTGTATCACCTGCCCTCTCAGCACACTTGTATTTTGCAACTGTTGGCAATTGTAGTTTCTCCTACAAGTAGCTGCACACATCTGTATTAAGATGTGGCTTCAGAATTCTCTGGATGCATGAACTCATAAATTGAAGATTGATACATATGTGCACTATTTGGAACAATCACTGCAGTTGACTACAACAGAAGCATTCCCTGGCTCTTTCCCTGTAAGCTTCAGCTTTCCACTGCATTCAATCCATGTACAAGGCTACACATTGCAACCAATCAAGCACAATAGCAAAGGAAGTAGTACAAAGGTTGTGTATTGTTAGTTTGCTTGCAACAAAGCACTATATTCATGCTTTCAATCCCACAGGTTATGCAAATGGAAGGAGGAACAGGAGGTGAACATTGAGATCATAAATGACAGGTGCTTTCTGCTGTTTTCTATCAACTTTGTTAAGCTTATTTTCAAGTTTCAGTAGCTTGTTCATGAAAGGACTCAGCTCAGTGAGAGGTGCATTAGGCAAACCCCATTTCAGGAAAAAATAGTAGAGTCATTTCAATATTCAGTATCACAGAGACCTTCTATAAACACTGAAGAGTGAACAACTAACAACTTTCATCATTTGACTTCACTAAAAGCATTGATAATGTGGGATCAGCACAGTTACCTTGCATCAGCCTTGGGTGTGCCATGTAGATGTTTATATGTGCTACCAATTGCACTAGCTGCTCTTCATCTCATGGAGACAAGTTGACTGCTGGTGAGATGGACATGGTTATGGTGGTGGAATGGGTGTCAGATATGGTACAGATGACACATAAGGTAGGGGAAATCCATAGCCATTGCATGTCACATGACCAAGTGTGATTTTAAGTGACAAAAGGTGAGAAATGTGAATACCATTTAAATAAGGCAATATTTTGTAAATCTGTAACCAACAAGTTTTTAAATCTTGAATTCAGAATTTTGTTGGTTGAACAAGTTTGAAAATTGAAGTGCAGTAGTTGATATTCAAATTACAAGCAGTTCAAAGGATAAAAACAACTATGGACATGTGATGTGATTAGGGAGGAGCACTGCAAAGTAGCTCCAAAATTGATTGGACTAGGTTAGCAGTCACAACCATGTCACACCAACTGACATGCAATGACTATGCATTTCTCCTACCTTACATGTACACTACATCACATGGCTACCTGCCATAGCCCATGGCTACACTGGCAATGTTGGGTCCCAAGTAACTTTCTCTCTTCTGTATGCATGCTATGCTACATTCCTGTATGCAGTTGTACAATAGAGTAGTGGCTGGTTATCTGAGTTTACAAAATAAGCATCTCCATGTAAAGATTACACCTCTGACAACATCCCTCTAGGGCTGAACACTGTAACAAACTAAGGGGAGAGGCTACCCCTTCCCTTAGTTTTGAGCTATGCCCAGGAAACAAAAGGCCATGGTATCATGTCTAGCAAACACACAAGCTGCCAAAGATACTTTATCAGCCAAACAACAAAAATTAACAGGAGCAGAGTCTAATGTGTCTGATTGATACACAGAAGGGAGTTCTGATTTGGATGATGTTGTACATCTTAAATTAAATAATACTCTCACTACAGCTGCCACATAAATTATAATATTACAGATGGACAATAGGAATGATGAAGATGTACCATGTAGCCAAAATACAGTTATCAAGCAAGGCAATCCTTCTGAGATATCCAGTGATATTTGACATTCCAAGGGAAACTACTCAAGATCAAGCAATGTGATAACCACAAAACTTCACAGGAGTGTTAAGAACAATGATATAAGGACCTCTCCTAAACAAACATTATAGATTATGTTCATGAGCTCAAGACATTGCCTCATCTAAAAGACTTTCCTGATTTATTTGCCATCTATGTCACATCCAGTCACTGCATGTGACTTTGTCAATTGTGGATGACACTTACTATGGGTGAACAGGTGTTTCAATTGTGACCAGTGTTTGAATTAGTCCAATAACTCTGGCTACAACCATTCTCTGGGATTGGATTTTTTTATTTAGGTGTAGATTGACTTACTCTTTAATGCTACTTAGTTTTTCACAAAATTTCATTCAAGAGTGCTTTGAAAAAGAAAAGACTGTCTTTCATTGCATCAAATAGCTTAGTGTAATAGCATCAAGAGCAAGATTTCATCCAATCCTGCTATGCAATTTTCTCAAAAAAGGATCAAAAAGTAACTACATATGTGTGGAGTTAGATTGTCAATTTTCTTTGTGAAAGATGAAGAACTTGGAGAATAATGAGGACAAGAATAAATGATGAGGTTCTCAGTGTGATGTGACTGTACCTGGTTGAAGCAAAGTTTAAAGTCTGCAAAAAAGGCAGTCAGTTTTGTGCTCAACTTGCACTTGTGATATGATGGTGTTGCCACTCTGCCAACATTTGGAGTACCAATATCCATTGTGACTACACCATGACAATTGATTCAAGCACCCTAAATTCATGACACCAAGAAATGGAAATGCTCCTACACTTGTTTGTCACACTTTATCTGTATAAAAATTTTATATTCATATAGATAAGAACATAATTATAGCAAATATCTAAGGAATAGGAGGACAGGAACATTTTTTAACTCTCAAAATAGTCAAAGTGATTCAAACACCTGGCCACCTATAGTACCATAGTTCTTATCCCCATTTGGACATGCTTCATTTGAATTTGGAATCAGATTTTCCTGATATAGTTTCAGCACTTACTTACCAATTGACAGCACACACCTCAATGTTTGCAGCAACCAGCACTTTCTTTGAGGCTTCATCCATCTTTGTTTCTGATTTCTATTGACAAAGGAGCTCAATATTTACATTGAGGTTGTAAATCAGAAATTGGCCATCTGTAATGCCAGTCCTATTGAATGCATATATCTTTGTGATTTAAGGCAGGACTTACAACAATGTATATGTTCAAGGAGAATATTACACAAATTCTCTCCATGGGATGGGTCAGTTCTTTCATTTCTTGAGATGATAAAGAGAGCACTAATCATCTTACAATAGCCTTTGAATGCCTTCATCACACTATTGTGTCCAGCACATTTCATAATTCAGATGAGCAACTTGATCCACTGAAATGCCATCCAGTGACATGTGATGCAGTCCCCAGGATCATCATGGACTGGACAGATGGAGTCAAGCACCCCAATGATTGCATTCCATGGTTGTATGGACCTGCAAGATCTGGAAAATCAGCCATAGCACAGACAATCACTGAAACTTGTGAGAGCAAAAATAATTTTGCAGCAAGCTTTTTCTTTTCAAGGACAGCTGAAGGGTGCAGCAATGAAAAGAAACTTATCACAACAATTGCTTATCAAATTGCCTTGTCTGTTCCAGCTTTATGACCTTTCATTGAGGCAGCAGTGAAAAATGACCCTGCCATTTTCTCAAGATCCTTGGAATTTCAAATGAAGAAGCTAGTTGCTGAGCCCCTGACACAAGCTCCAGATATTAGGGATAATGCTCAGCAATTGCTTTGGCCCAAGATTATCATCATTGATGGCCTCAACAAATGTCAAGATGTCATGGTACAGTTGATTATTCTCAAAACCATTGCTAGATTTCTTCAGGACCAAAGCTTTCCCTTTTAGTTTTTCATTGCTAGTTGACCTGAACATCATATATGAGATGCTTTCTGGGATGACCAAATACCTTATAAACCCTTTGTTCTTGACCACTCATTTTCCCCAGATAAAGACATAAAGGCCTTTCTTGTCAGTGAATTTGATGAAATTCACAAACAGCATCCCTTCCAAGCCTGTCTGCCAGCAATGTGACCTACATCAAATGACATAAAAACTATTGTTTACAAATCTTCAGGCCAATTTATTTATGCCTCAACTGTAGACAAATTTGTAAGCAATCCTCAACACAAACCTCCTGATAAACTTAGGATGGTCCTTGTCAGGTTCACTATATTCCTGGAATATACTTGACCTGTGGAATATATTTTATCCATGGAACATTCTAGAACATGGAATATAGATAATCCAGTTCTGAGTCAGAGGCTTACTAAGTCAATTACTCAGCTGTGTCTTACTCAGCTATGACTCACTCAGCCATAGCTTACTCAGCTATATATGACTCAGATGCTTATTCAGCCTAGCTATGCAGTAGTTAGTCATCCCTTCAGAATATTCTAGAAGTAGTACTCAGTAATATATAAACTCCTCATGTACAGTAGCTAGCCTCAGCTTCAATCTCTTAGGAATCCCACTGTCTAAAGGATGTCTTAAGTCATTGGATGTCTCACCCTTCTATTTCCCTTTCCTTTGCTCAAGCTTGGTGTTAGTGGCCTTGTCATCCTGATAGTGTTGCTCTAACAGTCCTCAGCACTATTGCACTGGGAAATCACTCCCCATTTTTTGCCCTTGACTGCCTGTATATACAAGTACTAGAATACATTTCCAACCTGTCACAGATGATGCAAATTTTGTGTACATACCTGCTACTGAGTAACAAATCTGACATCTATCACTGTCAGCCCACCTGCACCTTTCTTGAAGCATTTCTTCATTTACAGCATGGAGATATACATCTTTCCTTGGCTGAAACCCACTCACTCATTTGGGTTCCACCTGCTGGAGAATATGCTGGGGGAATTCAATTTTTTCATGCTTCATTTCCTGAATTTCTCCTGGACAGTTCTTGATCCAGGGATTTCTTCATTGATGAACATGAGTCACACAATGAAGTTGCAAAGGTATTGCCTAAATCACCTGACCTGTATGCTTCAGAGCAAGAATATCAAGGGAAACCTATCTATTAAAGGTGTATAAGACACCTTTCACCTTTTCCTTTGTTACTCATAAGTGTGTAAAGGGCAGTACTCTTGCAATAGTTGAGTACTCCATTGCTTGCACTCAATTGGAAGCATCCAGTCATTGGAGGCTTTAATCTGGAGGATTGGCTGGGCCATGCTATGATCAATAAACATTTTGTGACAGCAAATATTATCTCCAAATTACCTCTTTTATTTGAGTGGCTTGAAGTATGAACAAAGCCCTTAGTCAATTCAAATTATTAATCACATGGCACAATTTAGCACTGTGAAGTTCCCCACAATCAACAGCATATTTATGACTTCTACCTGGCTGGTTTTGATAGATTCTGGAATTTGCATCTAGGCATGCAACAGGTCAATACACACTATGAAACAATTGTTGCTGTCCTCATTCATGCTGCAGAAAAGCTGAACCTGGACTCCATTGCATCATTGTTGGACATTGAATCTCATGCCATTGAAAATTGCTGTAGAGAACTTAGAAGCTTCACAGGTGTGTATGCTTGGAGGTCGACTTGGTTACAATGCAATGCAGATTGTCAGGAGCTTCTGCAACAAATTTTTGAAGATCCAGCACACTGTGGAGAGCACTACCTGACCCCAAGCATTTATGCCAAAATTGCTTTTACATTATATGAGTTATGTGTTCAGAGACAACTGTAGGGAGTTAATTGATCTTTTGTAGTTAAGATTGTGGTAGATTAACTTATTAATGTTCTCTTCACAGAAGTGAAGGTTCAACTACCATAAATGCACCAGATTCCTAATTCAAGAATGTAGTGAAATGTGGCATACTGCATTCCAATTGTATAACCAGGTGTGAGATGGTGAAATTTTCAGACTTTAACATTATGTACAACCCATATCCATCACATTTTCCAACAACTTCAACACAACTCCTCAAGTCACCACTGTTCCTTAGATGTATCAGTGGCAAACATTCAAAGATGTCTACAATTCCCCTTCCCAAGTATAAGTGAATAGTCTAACAATTTTCATGAATTATTCATGTACTGATCATATGTGATATGGTTGTTCTTCAGAGATTACAAGGATGCCAACATGACTGAAGCACTGGCCTCCAAGTCTCAGGGCAGCAGCTTCCCATGGAAAACTCTCATCATATTGTCTTCCAAACCTCAACTGTCCTCCATTGGTCCCTCTACTCCATATGCAATTCAGGATCCTTTGCCATCACCCTTATTCTCAGATAATGAAATTCAGAACAAGGACTATGATAAAAATCTTGATTATAAGGCTTGTAATGAGAGTATAATGGAAATAAGTTAATTTCCTCCCTATGAGCATAGGTAAGTTTGCAAAAAACTTTCATATATTGATAACTGATAGTCTTTAATGCTCCTGTGTAGAATTGAGAAAATTCCCCCTTTGGACAGAGATTCTGGTACAGTGTCAGATGCTCAAAACCAACCTCTGAAGGTCCCAAAATTTGTACCTTGAATTAGCCCTCCAATTTTTCCTATTTTCTCTTAAAAAGCATTCAGATAGCACCAGATTAATGAGAGCTTTCAAATCATCTCAGCACTTTGTCGAAATTCCAAGTTTCAAGAAAAAATCATGCCCAAAAGTAGACTTGGACCCTTAATTTCCTTATTTAGAATGTATTAATTAGGAAGTATCCCTGAAAGATCTGGCTCTTCATTGTCAGAGCCCTCACTTGGCTCATAATCCAGATCAAGCAGCTTTTTGAATGGGTCTTCCATGAACACCGAGTCAAATTGTCTCTTTCCAGATGCTCTTTGAGCCTTGGCTTTCTCGGAACTGGCACCTTTGCGAACCATAGTGTAGAATTACTTAAATCTCATTGCCTCGAGCTGTTTTCCCCAATCAAATTTTTGATTTTTCTCTCTCTAAAAGTAGAGTTTGGTCACGTGACATGGGCAAAATCGGAGATTGCATATTTATGATATTTAGGCCTGGTTTCCCTCCAAAAGTGAAAAAACATCCTTAAAATTCGAAAAATTGGGCTCAAAATACAGGGGTCGGGTTTATCTGTCCGACACTGTATAACGAATAGGTGGAGAAGGAATACTCGTGCATTCGCTCATGCAAAATCGCTCTGGCACGTCTACCTCTCCAAGTCATGTCCTACAGACGACATGCTTATAAGCTATATTACGAGAATCCCGAGCGCGAAGAGGTGTCTTTCGAGAAAGTGCGACCGGAAAGCAATAGTCTGCTACCCGCTGGCCGGCCTTTCATGGCATTGCATTCGATAAATCTTTATTGATTTGATAAACATAATCAAACTAGAAAAATAGTCAAGCATACGAGCTCAATAAGTCCAAAAGTGAGAATAAGCGGTTGTCCTAGCAGGAATGGTTCTTCATCATTTATTTTAATATTATTCAAGTGTTCATGAAGAACAGCATGTCGATTAAAAGGCCACAGACTCCGTAGAACACGCTATTCTCTCTTGACCTCTAGCTTTATCTTTGTTCACAAGTATTCGCGTGGATGAAACAGCCGAGCATATAATCATTAAACGCCTAAATCTGCACCCATACACGAGACAATGATAAATAGATCTTTCAAATTCTGCGTCATGCCTGTGTCCATTGTCAATGCATAAAATAAGTTAGTTTATAATTAGGATTAAGTACCTTGAACCCGGCTTATTTATCAATGACGTCCAGTGTCAACTTGATATCCCAAGACAGTGCGATTCGCTGCCACCATTCCATCACCTCTTGCGATTGACCTTTCTACAAGCCTGAGCCGCTGCTCAAGAATGAGAAATGACGCGACAATCTCGTCTCTGAATCCCTCTGTGACACTTTCCAGTGTGAGGGACATCAGGGAATTCGGAGTTTTCCCATTCAAATAGGCAACGGGGTTATTAAGATTATCTTCTGGGAAAAGCTAAGGGACACATATTAACGAGTCCCAATTGAAAGATGGCATGTTCAACGCACAGAAAGTCTATGTTCAACACCGGCCTTCCATATATACACGCCATAAGAACTGTGTAACGCCCAAGATGCGCTAAGAATGTTCATAATTAGTAACAAGGGGCTTGAATCTGAAGAATTGACACGCACAGCTTCTCGGATGACTTGATTTCTTTGAGCCAATCCTTCACCTTCACCGTTTCACCTCCATTACGATCGGAAAACTTGACTATGTCGGGCAGGAACGTTCGAACTTGTATAGTCACCAGCAAACGTCTACTCGCTACAGTCTTAATCTCCGTGCATGAACCATCGACATCGGTTGTCGAGATGATATAAAGTGGGTTCGAGTTTACAGAAAGGATGTTATTTAACATGCTGTCCTTTTCAAAAACGAGATCAACCGCGGGTGTCGGGTTTATCAGGGTAACTTGAGAATCCATGGCGATGAAGAGCAGACCAGAAACTAGAGAGAACACTGGACAGATACTTCTTAAGAGTGCGAGGAGAGCCCCGAATGTGAAACAAATGTGGGTAGTAGAGCGCACTGAGGAGAGCGCGTGGAGGTTTATATGCGGAATGCTGTAGACATAATGCGGGAATTGGAACTAGTTCCGGTGCTGTTGTGTCCTAAAGAGCTCTAGAGGCAGTGCAGTAGATGTCGAATTTCCTAAATATAAATGAAACATCCAGCTTATTTCTCGGTCAGGTAGTGTTTGACGAATAAATGGCAGCAAGCTGCATTAGAATGGAGAACCAGAGAGGCTTTGGATAAAGAATGTTGGCTCAAGGGATTTGCAGGCGGGTTGTCTGTTAACAAACCAACCATGTCCAAGTCTTGAGCAAGCTATGAGCTGAATCAGCCGATTACCACGATGTTTCTTCGTGTTTGGCCCCAATTATTTACTACTTATACGAGTCGATCACGCCTTTCAATCGACCGTTCATGATAATAAACTCTCTTGTTGTAATCCTAGACATGCTTTTCTCAATGAAAAATCAATGGCACACTCTAATCCGACATCGGCGTAAACATTTTGGACGTGAAGTAATGCCATTTCATCCCGAGATTACACCGGTATGCACAAGATTATTTACTTGTCATAGGAATGGGCATATTCTCCCGAGTTATGAGGTGCAGTTGAAAGCTTATTCCGTACATTAAATAAATGACACCGATTTCGAAATGGTCTTGTGGTGGGATGCACGTTCTTGGAGATTTTTCAATTGTTGAATTGCATCTGAATACGCATGCGGTATTTTAGTCTCGGGCGTTCTAGGTGACTTCTGAAAGATAAATTTATTAGACATGTAAATACTGCTGTGTACAAACATAACACGCAAGCTCTTACAGTTATATAGGTCCCATCCCGCCCTCGCCATGTCTTTGAGATCTTCTCTCACAGAAATATCAGGTCGGTCCGACTCCGCACAGCCACCGGACTCAACGCCCGCGAATTCCTCACCCGACGCCGCACTCCACATTCCGTGTGAGGTGACGGTTGTCTCCCCTTCTCCAGTTTCCCACACCATCAATACATCCTGACGTCATCTCTTGCCTTCTCATAAGTCGAATGGACAGCAAAAGGTTCAACTCTAAACATACCTGCTAGTGCCACTCAAAACGCTCCCCGATACCAAATCCAACTTACTACTACAATGCTCTCCCACTTCCGCGCCCAATTACTGCGTAACACGAACCATCGCTTCATACACGCAACTCCACGCGCATTCTATGCCGAGCAGAAACACACCACCGATACGTACGCCAAAGACATAGACGCTACTCCTCCACCAGACAATTCTGTGCACCGCGTCGACCCCAATTCAGATAGCGTGCAAAAGCCGCACGAGCCGCCCTCAGGGGAGTGGAGCCGTGCGGGAACAAAGACGAAGGAGTACGAAACGGTGGAGAAGGGCGAGAGTGGTCAGCCATACGCCCCGCCCGGAGGAGAGGACAGGAGGTACGGTGGGACGCAGACTTATAAGGCGGATAAGGGGCCGGAGGCTAGTCATCCTGGAGAAGGCCCGGAAGGCAAGGAGGCTGGGGGCAGAAAGCCGGAGAAGGCAGGACGGACATGAAGTAAAGGTAAAGCTGTCTTTCCACCTATGGCCTGAATAAATATTCACGATACTTCAGAAGGCAATTTCCACTTGAGCTGGCCAGATTTATTTGGCGAGCTAAGGTTAGCTCGTAATGTATAATACGAGTCCACGGGAGTAGATTCATTGTATATACACGACCTCCCAAGTTTATGGAAACTCAAAAGCAGGGATAGAAATATGAAATTTGTAACGCGATCCCCCCTTGAACTTCATCTCCGAGGATGATGATTCGTGAATACCTGTAGTGCTATTAGCAGTTCCCCTAATGATAATCCACATAGTTTGAAACAGGTGATAAATGACATCTCGATTGAGAAACGAACTACACCTTGGATATTGTATTGACATTGAACCTGAATCGAACAGGGACGCTTTCCGACTGATGTACAGCTGAGCATAGGTGTTTGTATACCTGCATGGAAACCCCGGTACCCGCTACGCCAGCAGGCCTTGTATTGAAGGAACGATGCCAAGGTAATGCGAAGTTCTGGTAAGCCTTTATTTGCGGGACCGCGACACGCTGCTATCCAATATTTAAGACTACCTTGTACACGAACATTCTCCTAAGTATGCAAATATTTATGAGGAGTTTATTGGTATCGACATTTATACCTGCTAACAGACCATATAACCTCGAATGGTGTTGAATCTGTTGATACTTAATTCATAAAGCATTCACATGGGCAGTTACAATGGCCTGGGCTTGAATCGAATAAAAGCTTCTATTTTAGACACAGTTGTAGTAGGATAAGGATAGTTCCTCAGACCAACTGCGCATAGACGTTATCGCTACTCCAGGAGGCCTCGCACTGAGAAAACGATTCTAAAGTAAATTGAAGTTCGATTAGGCCTGTAATGGATTTCGATTGGTAGAACCTCGACGCGCTGGTTCCGAATTTCGAGATTGGCTGTACACGAGCGTCAAGCCAATTCATGAGCGCCTGTGCTTAGTCTGGAGTCGGTATATGTGTTGGTACTCAATACGATCTCGAATGGAATCTGATGATAACTTGATTATAAAAAGAAATACGATTTGATCCTCTGAGAGGCTCAATGAGGCTCTATTAAGCCTTTATTTCCAGGACTGTGACGCTCAACTGTGATCTTACTGGAGACTGTTTTCTCTACGAACATCATTTCTGAGGAGGTTGACATTTATGAGAGCCTTGATTCCCAGAAGCATGACATGTTGCTATCTGATTTTCTACATTGTCTTGTCTGGGCATGTCATCTCTGAGTATGCTACTACAAAGAATCATATCATATCTGATGGTTCTTCAGACTAACAGTTTCCAACTTCCAAAAGCAAATCTAATGATACTTCCTTCATTCATCAAAATTTTTGGTTCGATATGTCGATATGGCTTAAATCCTCTCGAACAGTGCCTTCCGGTTGGACCATTGACATATTTGGCCTCTGATGCGACAATTATTATATTATCATGTATCATCTTATCTACGTCTAATCACAATCGCCCACCACGAATTTTCGAATCACCCCGATTCTACAACATGTGCCCTCCACGAGGTATACATTTAACATCTTCGGTCACTTTGGAGTAGACCTTGAAACGCCAGAAAATCCAGATAAGCATGTGCGGCAGTCTTTGATTTGGAGGGCATTAGTATGTACAACGTGGGTTGATCCTGCGGTCAATGTGTTGTGGAGTTCACTTGATTCTTTGCTTCCTCTACTTCGTCTATTGCCCTCTTTCACAATGATTAATGAAGTGAATGTAGGTGGTTTTATCTCTCTGAATGTTATCAAATTGGCTGACATAAATTTAATTCTTATAGGTTTTGAAGGGAATTGTTGACAGTGAGGATTGGAAGCGCTTCGATTCCTATTCTATGCATGTACGATCTGTCATTCGGAGCATCCTCCACTCGGATTGCAACACACGTTTACATTCGTCTCCTCGAACAGCATCCTTCAACTCTTTTGCCTGCGCTGCGTCACCTTCATTTTCCTGACACACAAAATGTGATTGATCAAAGCGGTGCATTCCTTGTCTCATCTCCATCTTTGGTATCTTTCCGTTTCGACAAACTCACGGCCTCTTCCAACGACTTCATCGGGACGTACTTTTCCATCATGACCTTCAAATTCACGGCGCTGAAGCATCTCGCACTCAGCAGCATTGGACCATGCACTCTTGACATGTTACATTACATTCCACAATTCTCCGACCTTCGCTCTTTGTCACTTGTCACTGCGCACAGAAATGTACATGACAATAGAGTACGTGGAATAGCTTGGAAATCTTGCCCATTTACAAAGCTTGGTTATCGATTTTGGAACTGAACCCCCGACTTCCATTACTCCCATGATGCGGCAGAGACAAAAGCGAAATTCTGATAGACAGCCATTTAATAGTCTCCAGAATTTGCATATCATTGGGTGTCCGACTGTCATTTATCGAATTTTTATGCGGACTAAATCTCCAAGTATACAGAAGTTAACCATGGAGTGTAGACCGCGTTCGAGTGCGCATGATGTGTCCGATGCTTGGTTCCAGTGTTTCGAGCTCTTATCTTCAGATGAGACCGATACTCTCGAGACTTTAAATATACTACGATTCGACGGCGCAAACGTTAACACGTCGCTCCCAGGCGTTTCTCTCTCGCCACTTTTCCAGCTTTATCAGCTAAGGCACCTTAAAATTGACGTCGCTTTTGTGGCTACCGGCGAAATTATATTGCAGATTGCCCGGACATTCACACATCTAGTCACTCTCTTATTGTTGAAATAACACCGATAATACGGTTGAAACCGCTATTTAGGTGACAAACGAGTAAAGAACTACAAGTAAAATAC
>JASFDH010001751.1:0-13382 GCA_036937195.1 Nidularia pulvinata
CAAAGAACCCCACTTTCATTTTGTACGGGGGTTTCAGCTGAAACCCCTGAAAGTGGGTTTCCAAATAGAATTATCCACTCTGTGGTGCTAAAAATGCTAATGTGATGAGCTATGAAAAGAAACTTCTGGATCAGTGGTCTCATGCCAATACATGACAGATTGAATCTCTTACCTATGTCAACCATTCCTGTGAGCTAGAGCTTGCAGAATGATCCAGCCACCTTTGTAGCATCAAAAATGATGTTGGGCAAAAATAGTATTGCATATAAATCCCATAAGGAGCATCTCTCCTGCAAAGGAGCTGATGATTTCTCAAGGGACATCATTCACAATAGTGTAGAAGGCATTGCTGACTGCACCAATCTGATATTACTATACATGAGGTTCCAGCAGGAGCTACACTCTGCTTCCACACCAAATTGGGAGATGGTAAAGCTCCTACTAATATTGGGGTAGGTGGGGAACCTAGTGGCAATGGTAGTGCAACCACAAGTACCATCTTGGAGCAGTCCAGCTTTGTTGTCATCAAACTTAAAAGGCTTTGTGAATGTGCTGGTCTAGGCAACTGCTGAAGCAGTGAAGAGGATGAAGAAAGTGATGAGCTGAATGAACTTTGTTGTGATCTTAAGACTGGATAATTCTATTTGGAAACCCACTTTCAGGGGTTTCAGCTGAAACCCTCACACAAAATGAAAGTGGGGGTTTTTTGAAAGTCGGCAGCGCCGGCTGTGATCGGTGATCACTTGTGTGGGACAATTTTCTCAGTCACAGCTACTACGGATAACCAGTTATTTGAACCATCTTGACTATTTCGAAAAGTAAAAATGTATTACCATTTTCCTATCCCATAGATATTTGCTTGACTTATGTTTGGACTGCTAATGTACACAGATATAATTTTTTTCATGGATAAAGTGCAACGAACGAGTGTACTATCACCGACCCATACATCGGCCGGACCCACCTTTCGTCAAGTCCGCCAAAATTCAAGGACCCTGATCAAAATTGATCGAATCCAGGGCTTTGATTGACGAAAGGTGGGTCTGGCCGATGTGTGGGTCGATGATAGTAGGAGCATTTCTATTTCTCGGAGCTTAAATTTGCTGGGAATTTAGGGTGTTTGAATCGTTTGTCACGGCATTGTTACAATGGATTTTGGCACTCCGAATGTTTGCAGAGCGGCACCACCATTGCATCACAAGCTCAAATTGAGCGCAAAACTGATTACCCTTCAAACACTGGTCACAATTCAAACTCATGGTCAGCTATAGTACCAGGAGGTCTATATGTCAATTATTAGTATATATTCACTGACACATATGTTTTTATGTTAATAGAGAGGGGATATAATATTTAACCATTACAACAAAATACTCGTAGACATGACTAGGACGTGCATATAAAAACTATATATGTACTTAGGCATGCTCGGAATTAAATACCACGTGATGTTCGGATCGTCCGGAGGACCGGCTTAGTGTCAATATTGGTACACAGGTTTCCAAATAGACAATGGGGTTTCTTGCGTGTACCGGGGTTTCCAAATAGAATTATCCCTTAAGACTGGAGGAAGATTGTCATGAATTTGCCTTTTCTTTTGGTGATTATCATTATCTTATCTTTTGGACTGAATCACAGGAGCATCTAATCTTGGGGATAACACATGGACACTGCATGGATACTGTGAGGCAGCTGCACCCATGAGGACAACACAAGGCTTTCTTCTTTTTATGATCAGTCATTACTTACATGCACAGGCCATGTGTATTACATGCATAGTACATGAGTTAGGTAGTATTTAGTTACATCATCTGTACTCAGAACCCCAGTCTTGAGCTGGTTGTATCTCCATTAGCAATACAGTGCTCATTCTTACTCCCTTATCCTCTCCTCTCCCTGAGTGGTTTGACAACCTTAACACTGCACTATTAGGTGTATTGTTTGTGTGTCTAACAAAGATATATCAAATGCTGAAGTCTGTTATGAGAGTGTGTTTAACTGCTGAGGATGCTAGGGTGAATCTGGACTGTTGGAAAAGAAGTTAACAAAAAACTATGTCCCTTTATATAATTTCATAGTCTCAGTTAACCCATTTGCCATAGAAGATATAAATAAATATGCTTGTTGAAAGGAAACTATGCCTGGTTTGATACATGCTCAAGGAGTACCAGCTGGAGGGCTCTTGTAATATCATTTCAAAGTTTTAGTAATGTCCTGGACCTAAGAGAACTTTATTCTTGGCCCCATTTTATTTTTTCACATGCTTAGTAAACATGGAATTCAAGATCTGAAATTAAAAATACAACAGAATAAAGTTTAAAAGTGTTGCTTCCCTTGTGATTTCAGAGATTCACTGTGAAGTCAAAAGCTATCAGTATAATGCAGAATTTTTTCTAATTTTAAGAACATTCATTAATGCTTACCCACCCTAGGTCTTTATAGACTTTAGAGATGCATCAGAGTCATACAATGGAACTATTACTTACTTGAAGATAATGTCCCCAACACAAGCAGTGAAATCTATGATGTATGAAGATCTAAGCCATGGCACTACAATGAGCCATGAACCCTATGTATTCACTCTCATTGGCAAATAAATAAAAAGCATCTATTTGTCAGAAGGAATGAAGTCTGCATGTCTGTGTTATTAATAGGAGCATTTAGAAATAAGTATTGGACACACAAAGAATCTGAACAAGTCATTTAGAGGGCAAGTAATTAAACCCTGTCAATCACATTATCATCATCACTACTTTAATATTGAGATATGAAAACTGGGAATATCAGGCTTCATCAATTCAGTTTGATTTGAAAGGACTAATAGGTTATGTATCTTTGAGCCCTGTTCCTTGACTCAGGCATATGGCCTCAGGAGACTTGCAATCTCAATGAAAATGCATGCTCAGCAAGAAATATATATGCTTGCTGTCATATCCCTGTCACAATTCACTGCTTGCAATCTTTGGACCATTCACAATCAATCCCAATGCTCTCTTGACTCTCTGGTTTGTCTCTGGTTTACTCTGGTCTATTTCCATTTTCATGGCTACTATGTTTCAGCCCCAGATAGTAGTCTTTCATAGTATATCCTCTGTGTTAACATTTAGTTTGTACTCCTTAGTTATCATCATATGCCCTCTTTCTTTCAACCCACTTCTCCATTTTATTTAGTATCTTTTAGTATTTTTCAGTATTAGTCTGGATAGTTACATTTCTTAGTATTTAGGTACCTCAATTGTACCATAGAACTTCAGTTTGTTAATTGATGTTACTATTAGCCTCTACTCAATAGCAGAAATTTGTGAAGTTATAGGAAGAAGAACCATCTCCATTCACAGATTAAATTGGCTTTGGAAGTTCTAGAGATAGGGAGCCCATTTCAATGAACCAGTAGCTATAGTAAGGGAAAGGAAGACCATCCACTGCATCTAGCTAGCATAGCACCAGACATCATGTTTATATTATATCTTGAGCTATTTTATACAGCTTTTTGAATGTACCTCATTTCAGACTTGCCCCTGCAAACTTGAGAGGTTGTGAGCATTTAGAAAAGGAGTACAGCAATTTTATTGCAATCCTACCCTACAGACTACAGCCCCTTTTCAGCTTTACCTCTGATTCTTAATCTGCCTTGAAGGGCCATGGAGCTGGATGGTGTTCAATTTATGGTTGCAAGTCATGCCCCTCTCTATACCTTGCATCTACCAGAGGCTATTCTTGTGCCATATGTTGAAGTTTGGCAAACACTGTGAATACCCTTTGTGGTAACACAAGCACTTTGTGTCACATACCATTACAATGGTTGGTGAATGTGTGATATTGAATTGCATATATAGCCTGTGAATGCCTATGACTGTAACCAGTCATAGTGGCCTTTTGGCTCAGTTGGATTATTGTGTGTTTCCTGCACAGTATTTCACACTTTGCCCTCATCCTATTTCTTTCTATTCTCTTTATGCCCTCTTTTCCTTCATAATGCAGCCTCTTTATGTACAACAGAATATATATATACCATCATGGCATACTCAAATGGCTCAGTTGATTGTGCAGAGACTGAGCACATCATGTTCATATTATAGGTGTTGATTTTCTACATCATATGCTGGTTCTTGGGTCTTTCTCTGACAGAAGAGATTTCAATAGAGGGCCCAACCACTTTTCTTTGCAGAAGATCATGTACCCTCAGTATTTGCCATATCACAGCAGATTCATCATCATAACATCTTTATTTTCTCCCAGTTCATTGTTCAAGCCTCAGTCATGGATTGTCTTTGGTATGATGTCTGTAATTTGCAATTACTACTACTAGTCTCTACATATCATCAACCTGAGCCTTGTCTCTTACTCATTCCAGTACTGATCAACCCATAGCAAGAGGTGGTGAGTGCCCAGCTTAGTTAAGATTCATCTCATAATGCTCAACCAGCCAATGCACTGTTGGTGAACTAAATATGGAACTTTCAATTGGAATTTGTTTTGACTATGTACTGGCATAAGTTCAGAATTAAAGTGTCAGACTGGTACCAGTGCTCTTTCCCATTTCATGCCAACTGGTGAAAATGCTAGCATAATGCACTATCATGGCCACCACCAACTGGTCTTCAACTAGCTAGTGAATCTTCATGCCTGGGATGTCACATTCTGCATGTATTCTTCTGAGAATTTGACTCTAGTCTACTGTCATATGCAGCTCTCTCTGAGTACAACTCGTATCTTTTTCTTCCTGAATGTTATCTAATGGTCTAGGTCCAAAGGCTCACAAAAATGCCTATTGGATTACAGGAAAATAGGTGGTTTCAACTAGGGGCTTATATGGTCTAGTATACTGTATCAGGGAAGGCCACAGGGGAATCAAGAGCTGTAATGTGCAATGCTACCTCAAGTGAGAGGACAGTATGTTGACTCATGAAGAAGGTTTGTTTCAAGATGATGCATTCTGTAAACTCTGTGAACTGCTCACAAATACTCATTTTGTTAATGAAAGATAGTTAGAGTAGGTGTATTGATGTCTGAATTTCTTTCAGTCACTCAACTCAGTTGAGCAATGTTCAAGGTTTTTTACGATAATTGAATTAAAACTCAAGTTATTTTCTACAACATCTATGTGTCCGAGAGATATCTATATAAGCGGAAGATATATAGAACCTATACACATCTCTCATTCTAAACCATGTCGAACCTAAGTCATCTATGTATGCTGAATCTTTCGCAAAGACCATATAGTCTTTACGTTTGTTAATTGTAATCGGAATTATCATTTAAAAATCATTGTATGCTTCTTGTATTCTGTTGATTTGATAATCTGTTCGAAAAAGGTAAGGTAATTCTCAGGGTGGTGGCGGTGATATATGCTTACTGATAAGTGGGCAGCCAGTCGAAAACCTGCCAATAGCCCCCAAAAAAGTTTGCATTTTTTGCATGTATGAGAATTCCTGTTCTGTGACATATCCAGTATTGGAAGAAGCCTGAAGTGAACGAAGCCTTGATATCTCGTCCAAAAGTACTTGACTGGCGTCCACCCACGCTGTCTGATAGCATATGTAATCATCAGTAGAACGCAACGTTAAAAATCAAGGGTGCCTACCCCAATCACTGGATTGATGTGCAGAATATTGAGCTGGGAGACAGAGCTGGTCATTTCCATAATGGATAATGCAGAGGAAATGCGTTTAGGACTGGATGTAGTAGTTCCTTCTCCTAATAACTGATGCAGTCGAATGGTAGCCGTGTGTAAGATACTGTATCCAGCAAGATAAGCACGCGTTTTTGCTATATCTTGATACTCAATAATTTCCTCGAAAGGTGCTAAAGAAACCATAAACTGATCTAATGCCGAATCCACTGCAGAAAAAGTAGCAGAGTCTGATTGCCTCGTTCCTGAAACTGAATAAGAAAGATCTTATCGTTCGAAAGGAAAGAAAACAAACCTGAGTTTAGAGAACGGGATATCTCGATAGTTTTGTCCCATAGCAACGCTGCTTTAGCCATAACAGCTTCGCTAGACCGGTCTGTAATTGTGGCAGGAGCTTCATCTAAAAAACTATGCATTGTTTGACTTATTGAGGCACGGTGTAATTGTAAGCCCTGAATTTGAGAAGGTGAGCACCATGAAGCAGAAATAAGAAAAAAATTTGTAATACCTCTTCATAATCACTCGTTTCAAGGGGCCAGAGAATGTCCAGAGAGTTATCGAGGTTGTTATCGGGGGAAATAAAATGCGAGGGGGAATTGAGAGCTGCTGCCCAGCACTTATCCAATATCAGTACAGTCCAACAAGCATTAATACGTTCCCCTTCTTCTATGATATCACCGGCAAGAGGGAGTGGAGTCAGTCTTGAAGGTTGTTGAGTAGAAGGTAACTTGTGTAAGCCCGAACTGAAGATAAGAGAAACTGCTGTGGTAACATGATATTTACCCTCGCGAAATCTCCCATTTGCGAAAAAATAGTAGGCGAGAAGGACCTCCGCCTGTAAGACGTGAATGATTTTTTTCGGGTGATCTTCTGAAAATGCAGTCGAGGCCTTTTGTTGCGCGCGATTTAGATAGAAATCTTCATAAAATGCTAGAGACGAGCTCCGTGACAGATGGATTCCCCATAGATATAAGGTGGACATGAGTGCAGGTGAGGGCTGATCATCGAGGTTGGAAAAGAAGGTAGACATAACGAGAGATCTGAATCTAGCAGCATTGAGAAAAAACCCAAATTCAGTAGCGTAAGGAAGAAAATGATCCAATCTGGATGAGTGAAAAAAAATTAATTATCATAATTACTGGAGAATAAAAAAAATCGTTGTGCTTACAATTTTTCCGCGACACGAAGGGGAGGATCACCTATTCCAAGCGCTACAACGTCGGCCTCCGCTAGTACAGGACTTGGAGGTTGCCAAGGATCTTCTGTCTTTGCATATGGGTCGTAAAGTAGAACTCCAGAACCGGCTGGACTTGAGGCGGAATCTGGATCTACCAACGGGCTATGATATTGAGTTATGGCTTGATTTCCGGGATATGGTTCCTGTAATGCAAATGTAGAAGGAGCACTAGCAGGATTTTCAAGTTCTAGAATTCGCGCCTCGAGACGACTGATGTTCTCTTCCAAAATTTGTATTCTGGAGAGCCCAGTTCCAAAGGTATACTCGCAATCGTCAATTTTGTCAGAGTTCTGGCATTGCCCGCATATAGGACGGACACCATCGCATTTCTGGGAAAGGGTCCGTTAGTCCGGAAAACAGATAATAAGGATGAGATTTGTTATTACCATCTTGCGTCTACGACAGCTAATGCATGCTTTTCCTCTATGCAGCGCCGAAGAAGATCTTCGTTGAGTTCTGGGTGGTTCATTAGCCATTTTTGTCGAGTTTCGGAGTGAAGATCCCAGCCAGAGCTAAATCTTCAGAGAGGTACTTCGCATGGCCGTCCTTTATAGTCGATTTACGACATGCAGAGTGAATTATAAGTAGGACATTACAAATCCACATGCCACAAGCTGTCAGCATAGAAGCTTGTCGCTTCCGTATCTTGACTGGCATTGTATTTGCGACATCGTGGATAGCGTCGGGCAGTAAAATCGTCTGTGGGCCATATTTGTCGAATGGAAATGACTTTCCTAATGCAGTGAATAGCGTAAGCAGGAATTAGTAGTAGTTGTACAACAGGAATTGAAGTATCACTAACGAGTCATGAGACACTCTGCTAAGCATAGGGCGAAGATTGCCTCGATGGGCGCTTCGCCAGTTATCACTCCACCATACCACGTCAGACTAGGCAGCCGCCGTCGTTGCCGTATTTCTATTTATGGGAAGTCCTTCCTGCGATACATCAGCGCATGTACAGTCAGCTAAACAGCTAGAACAACGGCATGACCGGGGCATGACGAGGATAATAACTCCTTGCTAATCGAAATAACAACATCATAAAAGACATGAACATGAACAGTAATACTCCAGGCATTGGTAACCAGGGTCATTGCAGGTCAATTTTCCATGCTTCCGCAATCTTAGCTCTTCATTAAATAAGCCGCCTCTGTCAGGACGTTTAGAATTCAAAATCAATTGGAAACGTCATCTATCAGCTTTGTCATAGTCGAAGTATTGCAGTGCTGGAATCCTGATAAAGAATAAGAACAAAGGAAAGTGCAAGAAGTGCAAGAGATCGTGAAGATGCGGTCCTAACTTCTTGAAGTTATATAGAGAGAGCGTTTAAGAATATGTTGAAGACGTACCAGACTTAATCGCAAAGAGATTGCTGGAGTTATGAACAATAGTGAGGTCCGTACCGCCTGCGAGTAGTTTATACTAGTACGCAAGAGAACTTCAAATTTGCCTATCGAGCATGATTAGAGTAACCAAAGGAAGTGTGTGTACGTTAAAACGTTCTTCGGACACCTGATAGTGATAATAAGCACACTGATTGAGAGGATGTTGGGGAGATCAATACCACTATAATGCACTGTTCCGACTTGGGATTAAATGAGAGGTTGCGGCCTGCAAACGATTGAGGTTTAGTGAGCTCTAACTAATAAGGGTTTAAATGCTTATGTTGTCTGTGCATTTCCACCGGCTACCTAGAGCGAGTTGAAAGTTGACTCGGTACGTTAGACGTTCATTCAAAGTATTTGGTTTTGGAGACGATAAACAACACATGTCAACACTTGATTTCGGACTCAAATGACAATTCTCATCCCGAGTCCTAAGCTGCGTCATGCGGTACAATGAGTTCTTGGTTTGTTAAAATAAAAGTGCACGCCTCATAGTCGATCACAAAGCAGTGGATTCGCGTTTGACCTCAGTGAGCTCGAGAGGCAAACGGATGAGTAACTACATCCCAAGTAAACTACGGAATACCACAAAAATGTAAGTATTCAATAGAATAACCAAGGAATCCCAAAGGGACACATGTAATGATCTGGCGTGCATCGCGAAACGCTCGCAATGAACGTCTATTATTCCAACATAGTTTCCACCGTCAAGTTCCAACCTCATTCTCCAGCGTTTCTCAGAATGGGAAATATATAAACTATTGGCACGGAATCGTTTTAAAATATACGCTCGTCGACCCTAACATATACAGGGAGCTTCTAGATTCCAGAACTGCTCTTAGTAAGCCAGCGTAGCTTTGCACGTCTGACGGCATCTAAGGCAGTAAATACCGAGCCTCAATTAAATGCAACATTTCTGTTTCCTTCCACCACAAGTGACCTCTGGATGAGCATCCAGTGCCCTAGAAGACGCTTTGGTAGCCGGTAGGACAGCTCCCATACACCCACATGGCAGGATAGTTTCTCCTCACCTGATCTTGGTAGGAAATAGCGTTAGAACCAGTGAGTAACGTAGCGATACCAGCTGCTATAATGATTGAAGCATGCATTAAATTTATGATCTAATCTTTTAATCCAAAAATGAGTATACTCCGAGAAACGAGAACAATGGCTTCAAGCTTGGAATGGAGATAGAGATAGACGCGTGCTGGTACATATCAATGAACTTGTGCAGAGTGACCGGCTGCTCTTAATGAATTTAACCTTTATAAGCTCGACTCCCAGTTGGGTAATTTTAACTCAGGCCCCAAAAATGGTCGTCTGTCGACATAGGGAAATATAAAATGCCAAGTAGTTGATATACCGGTCATGTCGTCTGGATGCTCTACGGCATTTTTGAGGGGCGGACGAAGTGATACTTGTGGAGTGAGATTCTGACATGTGAAGCTACTATGCAGATCAATGTCAAGTTAGCTGGTGGGATAGAGTAGTAACATGAGGCCTCTTTCCTTTCAAATCCACCAAGAAGTCATGATAACTCATTGTTGACATGTAGGGATCTCATCCTGCCTAGTACATGGCAATAGTGCTATCAAATACATGGCATCATGGAGCCTTAGCTAATTCATATCCTTGCCTACCAGCGTCTGAAGAGATGCCCTTCAGATTGAATTGGAAAACGGAATCAGTAAGAAATGAAGGAACTTTGCATCCACATTTCAGGAGCTGAACTATAATCTGAGATGATGGCAGGGATCCGATCTGCTCCCGCATTCTTCGTGAATGTGTTCCTAATAACGAAAGCAAATTCTACTAAGATTGACAGAGGGATAGAAAGCCTACTTAATCCCCATTGTATGTGATGATGCTTTGCTTACTTGTCCAAAACAATATTTGAGCGCATGGAGCCATCAACTGCCGAATTGCAGCATACTCAGCCTTGAATTTGACAACCGACCAAGGAAATTGGTTATAAAATACTTTTCGAGTACAGATAATTGAACCCCAAGCTGCCGCATACTTCACATGAAACATCTCATTCATGTGAGGCAACCGTGTTAGCCATTACAGAGCTTCTTGTCAAACCAGCAGATGGGCTCAGGTTTCCAGAGCGTGCCATGAGTGTGTAGAGCGGACTCCTGGTTGCTCCGAATGTGGGATTGTGCCGGCTCAACATACCTAACTACTTGCCTACCTATACTCGAGAGGACAGTGTTAGCCAATGATAGCAGTAAGTGTATGCTAATAGATTGAGCAACTGAATCATAGAAGTTGAATCTCTAATAGAAACACTACTTTGCCTTTTGAAGACATTTTATCTTACTACAACGAATATCAACTGTTATATTCAACAATTGTGTAAATATTGGAATATCGCACATTCAGGTTGCTCGACATTGTTAATCGAGATCATCGAATTCTCTCTCTTCAAGCTCCTCAGTCATCCAATCACGCTCGTACAAATTCTCCAGCTCACGGGCTTCAACATCATCTTCATGATCACGGTCAAAAATAGCGTCTTCGATGTCCCTGATATAAAGCTCCTCATATAAGTCGCGTTCAAAAAGATCATCATCTTGGCGCCTTTGAGAAATATTAAATAATGATGTCGTTGAATGTTATTGACGAAATTCACTTACTTGACAACAGCAGACATGACAGCAGATCCAACAGGACTATTTACCACCTTTCCAACTCCACTCACGATACCTTTGGCTTTGTTGAATACTTTCTTAATTCCATGGCCGATTTTCTTAAAAAAGGAGCCGAAGCTTCGCTCCTGAATCATATCATTTTCGATGCCTCGTTGCAGGATATCGACTGTCCGACTTTTTTCGCATCAGTAAATATCATAAAACTTACGCTTTTAACGTGTGCTTACGATACGAGGACCTGATGTTGGGAGATGGGGTTCGGCGCAGCGAGAGCAGAGGCAATCAAAAATGCCACAATGAAGATATGTTTAAGATGGACCATGCTAAAGATCGGTAAGTAAAGATGTAGTAAAAGCGGAAGAAATTAGAAGTTGCGAGATCGATGAGTAGGAATGGGGGTGAGGCCAGCTGGAGGACATTGGTACAATATTGCCACTGTTATATAGCTGAAGAATGCGGCTTAGTAACTCGCGCATACAGAATCCGGTGCAACATGTAACCTGATACCCATCAAGTGGTGATTTTGTTCAGAACGCTCTATAGCACGATTTTCTTGGCAACGCTAGAGACCATATTTATCGTTATCATCTGACTTTCTGTGATAAATATGTCACATACAGTTTGGAATGCTTATAACGCACAACATGCGCCCCGAGAAACTTGAGGTGGATCAACATTCGAGGTTGGTTGCGAAGATTTCAGTACAAAAAAAAAACACCTCTAAAAATATAGCTTGTTCGACATGAGAAGAGCTGTAAAGTTAGAGAATCGTTTCAAAATCTAAAGGTCAGCTGTCGTTCTTGTCCATAATATACTTTCGTTTCTGTCATCTGCGGCGGATCCGGACTAGATGATCGCTCACTCGACATGTCACCAGACATGCCAAGGCATAGAAAACCTGAACTAGGAACCGAACGGGGGAATCAAAATAAATCGACAGCGTTAAAAATGCCATGGATAAAGGGCTGTGTCACAGCCTGCTCTGTTCAGAACTATTGTTCATCAACGCTCAACGTTGAACTTTGTTCATCGGCAACTGGGCCGATAGGTGATAATCGTGTTTGGTTTGGACGGCAGTGTCAAATATACATGTGAGAATGAGCTCCTCAGAGGACTGACATGCCGTGTGCATTCAGTTACGTTCTGAGCAAGTTCTGAGGCTAAGTGGTAACTCTATTTTTATTTTGTACGTAGGCTTGGTACTATTGAACCCTTAAATTAGCCATTAGTTGATGAGAATTCTATGTGCTGGTACACCGTATGACAATGCAGGCGGTTCTTCATCAGACAGATTGTTTATTGATGAGAGTACGATTCCATACAGATTTCAAGGAGGTAGTATGGTTCACGATTGTGATGATAGATATAAAACTTCAAGGGAATATCGGCACAGCAGAGGGATGATAGATTTCGCTTCCAGGGAATCAACCGTGATCTTGATGTCTTTTTTCTAAAAATTGTTTCTGTTTATGCACCAAGGATAGATGTCAAAGATAGATTATAGAACAAAGGTAGTACGGGACAGGAAACCACGAGCTACCTTAAACAGAGCATCAGATTCTTAGGGAGGTCCTATGAAAGGCTGTAATGTTCGGCGTCACATCATATTCGAGTTAGTTTTATGCTCCCCTGATCATACAGTATCTACTGAAGTGCATAAACATTGTTGCATCTTTGCCTGAGCAAAATTTGCTTTTCTGTTTCTATCTAATAAATATCTCGTTGTTAATCGCTCCCTAATACATTATCCACGAAGCCATAACAATCATATATGATGTCTTCAACTTACCAGCCATTCCTGGTGCCTCGCATTGTCAACATATCAAGAGACCATTTTTCAGGCTGGACTCACACCCACGAGAGTCCAGTTTCTTGGAGACTGAGCGGGACCATTCCTCTCAACACAGGCAAAAAAATTCTGCACCATTCTCGTCATAGACTCGGATTTTAAAATTCCCTTTTTCACAGTCAAGAGTCGAGGTAATATTCCCGTTTGACGTGCTGTGGTGGATTATAAATTGATATTCTTTGATTCCATCTTTTTCTCTATGTGTCAGCGACCAAATGCTTAGTCCATAGCTGGCTAAAATTTATACTATGGAAAATGAAACTCTGAGCCACCACGTAAATCGTATAGTTAGTTCTACAATAATGAAAGGTGATGGATTTACACCGCCACTCCGATATGTAGGTTGAGTAGAGATGAAGATCTTCTGCGAGTTTATTGCACTAAATTCATGCTAACACTCCTTAGCTATGGATAGAGGATACTGTTGCAAGTCAAGTTTGCGCAGTGGTGAAAAGATGAAATTGATTAATTATTAGTGCCTCCTACAGAGGCTCTTTTATACTATAGTATACGTATTCTGCAGTGTTCTAGTTAACTACATAATTTATGGGGCCGCGGTGGCTCAGGTGGCACCTCCGTAGGATTAACCCCAGGCTGGTTGTTGGACGCGAGTTCGAACCCTGCT
>JASFDH010001752.1:0-13373 GCA_036937195.1 Nidularia pulvinata
TTTTCAAAGACGACGTAAAAATGTTATGGTACACTTTTCGTCTCATGGAAAGTACTATTTCGAGTACTTTCAAGAATCTTGACCTCAGAAATATTCCCCATTTAGCTATCGTATTGCCTAAATCTCCCTCTGACGAATTCTTGTCCTATGGGGTGTTAGTTTCAGTGTACCGAGAGGAACTTGGTGTACTTTTCTCGGAATTTATTGGTCGGATAACGTTGCTGCACTGGGGGTTGCGAAGTGTAGTCGAGATGAGAATAGTGCTGGGGTTTCAAGAGGAGCCAATGCCAATAAAGGCCTATAGCTTGGATGAAGGGCAGAAGTGGTGTATTGGCTAATTCGAAGCGAGGCATCACCCATCTTAATAGCCCACAAACTGATCACAGGAACGTATGTACAGTATAGTAGTAGGAATCCAAGTTCCACCTAGAATTAGCTTGGGATTTCATCAAGGTAGATGAGCGTGTAAGAACGACCTGATAGCATAACGGTAATACATTGTGATGCTTTTCAATTGGATGTAAATGCACGGTAATGCTTGTTTGACTCAAGGTTGGGTTACCAATGGGGCAGCCAACTGTAACCGTAGGCGACGGGTAGACGGTATGATGCCGTCAGAGCTCTTGGGATGCTCCCTCGTGATCTGGGTGTGCGGAGCTGGCGTATCCGGCTTCAGATAGTGCGTATCTACGATAGTTACTTGTTTCAGAGACGAAAAAAAAATCGGAGGAAAGAAGGGGACTACACACCATGAAGACTCGCGTTTGACCGGGCCATTCTGGTCTTCATACGTGTATCGATGCGACAGCGCAATCATGGCAGGAAGATATGTAGGGAAAGGACGAGTCTAGCAAGACAAGTATTAGTAATTCAGTCTTCCTGTCTTCGAAGTCAAGGGCTTGGCGTATGGGGTAGAGCAACGCAGGCAAGCAGTAGAAAAGAGTAAGGAAACAGGGAAGAGAATATTGGGGAATGCGCGCAGAAACGAGTTCAGCTTTGTCAAAGATAAGAATAGGAACAAGAAATAGAAAACGAGAGCCAGGGAAGAAAAGAGCTGAGATCTACAAGAAAGGCTTATATGAGGACCTCTTAGATTCTGCGCTGAAAATGTCATATGTAGCTTCCGAGGTACTTCGTTCACGGAGCCTCGCCGACTAGCTAATCAGATGGGATGTGAGTGTTTGAGCTCCGAACGAGGGCGCGAACTTCAAGTGGTTAGGGGCAGACCCAGCTGTGAGAATGCGAGAATGGCATCAGCGGTGCACGGACACGTCTGGAGGGAAAAAGTAAGGGCGCGGTCCTGCTAAGTATTGCCGGAAAATTTAAGGTGGTCCGGGGAGGAGGGGAAGTGAGGAGTTGGAGAAGGTTCACTGCCTAATTGAACAGTGAAATGGATCGTCCCATTTGGTCAACGCACGCTAGTATCTCTCACAAGGGAGTTGGGACAGCAAACTAGGTCCAGTAACATCTAGATAAGAAGCATAGTTATCGATTGATAGTTATCGATTGATAGTACACGGGGCGGAAGGAACGAGGGTAGGGGTGGAAAGGGCTGGATTGAACGGGGTGGGAAAGGAACGCTGGACAGAGATTGGAGAAGAAGGCAGGATTTGGAACGAAAACAATAAGAGGATGAACGCATTTTCGACCAGCATTACCATTGCAAGTCCATTGGTTCTCCATCCCAAAAGTCCAAGGGGAGTCGACCGTGTTGGGCTTTAGTTGGGGATGAGGTAGTCCTAATCTCCGAGAAGAGGATGCGCTCCCGGGACGAAAGATAGGTCAAAATTTCCACGATGCATGGACATGAAGAGTGTTCAGAGCAACGGTGCTCGAAGGCCCAGGAGGAATGATCATGTTCGACAAAGAAGGGGCGATGAAGGTCATGCATGAAAGCCAGTACTCTAGATGTCTTTGTTTGTTTCTTGAACAACCACATAGAGCCTTTCTGTAGCCCTGAGGGTTGTGAAATTGGAATAGTTGGTTGTGGGTCATCGTCGCGAGTCGTGTCGGACGAGGGGAGAGCGTCGTCAACCTTATTTGCACATGTTTTGATTCACTCTTAGAACCCGCATACTTCGCATAACTCGAATTACAACCACACACCACCACTTCCGACGCACTGTTCGTCCGTAGTCCTTCAAAGCGCGAATTCAAATAGAACGGTTACGGCAATGTCTCACTGTAAAGGCCCCTCGGTCCTTAACCACCGACGAAAGGTCAAATTGACGTGAAACCTCGATCTTTATCTACAAGCTCAACCATATATAACATGAAATCACAAAACCCTTCGCTGGCGTACATAAATGGGAACACAGCGGCACCCTCCACTCATCCGATGAAATAAATCATATATTTCCCAAAGACCGGGATTCACTCGACCCTCCAGCATATCTATTGCCTGTTCCTCCATTACCCGAATTATCCCTATACCCTCCGCTACTCTGGCCGTTGTCGAAGTATCTACTGACAGTGACAGTCTAACCCGCCCACATTGCTGTTCGGTCCCATGTTGTCGTTCGCTAACGTGCTCCCGTTAAGGCTCATGTTGGCATTCGTTCCCAAGTTCCCGTTACTACCAGTGTTGCCGTTACTCCCCATATTCCCATTAGGGCCCATATTGATATCCGCTCCCATGTTTGCGTTCAGCCTGTGTTCCCGTTCCCACCCACATTTCCATTCACGCCCACGCCCCCATTTATGCTCACCGCGCTTCCTTCCGAGTTCTCATACGGCAGCCCCTCACTCCCACCATTATTGGACACCCTGGAATACAGGCTCTGCACCCCGTTGTTCCGCGCGCGCAGAGAGCTGTATATGTCCGAGTCAGTGCTCCCCACCGCCCCCCTGTCATTGTTTACACCCATTCCTCCACCGCTACTGAAGCCCGGTCTTCCGCTGTTGTTGAGACCCAGCCCTGCGCTACTATTGAATCCTGGCCTGCTAGCATACGAGCTTCCTGCACCTGTATATGAGTCACCTACGCCGGAATACGCTCCCCCTGCACTTGTATATGTCTTTCTTGCACCACCGTACCCACTCCCTGTACCATTGTACGCGCTCCCTACACCACTATACGTGATTCCCGTACCGCCATACCTCCCCGTTCCCACCCCGTACTTCGCTACGGCGCCTCCAATCGCAGACTTCTTCCCAAACTGCTCATGCCAGCGGCGTAACTCCGAGTGCCTAGTGAGTGAAGATGACTGCACAACTTCACTGAACGCACGCATGAAATGGTCCTGTGTGATCGTTCGATTGATGATTTTCTCTGTCGAAGAAGCAAGGGCGGCGGCGTCTTTCAAGTCCTTCTCCCCACCGGGAGTGACAATATCATCGTTAGCCCAAGTGAAGTTACCGACTGCTTCTTTGACAGACGCCAATGCAGCCGAGACACAGAGATCTGTTTAAAATGTGCAGTGAATAAAATTATAATGTAAACGGTTCAATAAACTTACTTTTGAGATCAGAGCCGGAATACTGCGACGCATTGCGCGCGATATCCTCCAGCTTGACGTCCTCAGCGAGATTTTCATCTCGAAGATGAATAGACAAGATATCTAAGAGAAACAATTGTGAGAGACTCTTTAGTGACTTTGCCGTTTGAAAATCTACATATTTACGCACTTTCACACTCTTTGTCTCCAGGAAGATCCACCATCATGCGCACAGAGAGACGACGCAAGACGGCTTCATCTAAATCTTGGGGCTGCGTATAACCAACGTGAGTTATGACTGCTTTCAATGCATTTCCATCTAATACGCACTCTATTCGTAGCGCCAATGACGACCACGCCCGCATCTTTATTCGCCTCGGCGGATTGAAGCCCGTCCATCGACTGTATTAAATTTAAACCTCGGCAAGAACGCGCAAAACTTGTATGGCTATCGTTTTTCTTGGAGAAATTCGTTCAGCTGCATTATTTAAATAAACAGCTCGTTAGGTATTTTGAAGACCGACAATGACAATATCGAATAGAACTCACGATGTTCCTATAGTAGTGCCGATCATCTTTGCCCTGGCGTGCTCTGAATAAGGAATCTATCTCGTCGATGAAAATTACACACGGCGCAAGGCGGTACGCAAGTGTCTATATAGAAGGAATGTATATTAGTAAGTGCGTAGCAACCGACCAGTAACAGAGATGCACTCACGAACACGCTCTTGGCCAATTTCTCCGACTCGCCAACATAGCAATCCATGATGTCGCTAGGCTTTATCGAGAGCATGCGCGCACCACATTCACGCGCAAGAGCGCGGCAGACCAGTGTTTTTCCCGTTCCCGGAGGGCCGTAGAGAAGAATGCCACCGATGGCCTCCCGCGCGAGGATTCCGGATTTGAAAGCCTCAGGAAATTTCAGCGGGAGGGAAACGATGGTGCGGAGGGTATCAATGGTACTGGCGGGCAAACAGACGTCCTTGAATGTCGTTGCGAGATTCTCTGAGTACGGGCACCATCAGTATGTATTCGATATTTGGGGTGAATCCAGTAATACTATAATTTACCGATGTTAACAATGCAGCCTAACAATTTTTTCTCGTGGGAATGCAAGTCCTTTGCCCCCCTGACGCGTTGAACGATCTGGTCTGATGATTTTTCATTGTCCTCTTTGTTGCTCGAGTACACAGCCTTTATCCAGTCTGAACGGGCGCCCCAGTTTCCGATAGCCAATTGATATGCTCTGGATAAAGTGTCTGTTTGGACTGCTAGGGATGTTTTTCCGCTTGGGCTAGGGAAGGATGACAATCCAGCTGCAATGGTCGCAATGTGGTCGAGAGCCACGGAAAGCGGAGAATCTATCTTATTAGCTAGCTCTTCCAAGAGCCCCTTTGCGTTGGAGGTAGAACTGGACAACTCAGATCCGGCACAAGCAGGAAGCAGAGAATCTCTCCCTGCATATGGTACTTTGATTAAATCCAAAGGAGTTACACAATCGAGCGCACCCCTTTGGCCCAAGCATATCCTCAACCACGCATTCGCGACGTCCCTTTTCCTAACATTTGCAATACGGAGCTCAATCTCCCGGAAAGAATCATGCTGGCTCTCTTCAGGAAATACAGAGAGAGAAATCGAAATGGAGGTGAGGTTAAAATCATCTTTAGGAGTTTTATCACGTGGATAGGGAGCAAAGGTTGGTTGAGGATAGGAATGGTTAGACCTCAAGTCGTTATCACATTTCGGTGGGCTGAGAGAGGTGAAGAAGAACGTCGCGGAGAAAGGATGTACGGATGGTGGTAGATTTATATCTTCCAAGGTGATCAGCTTCCTGTCCAAATCAGGCAGGACTGAAGTGAGTGTTGTCCCGCCTCTCGGGAATGCTTTCAATGCATACGAGAGGCGCTTGGAGGCGTGGGAATCTCCACCACGAGCAAAACGCAAAAAATGTAGTAATTCATCGTCTGAATCCGGCATTTCAGGCAATGGTGTTATCGTATACCCCAAGATCAACACAGTTGGTTGAATTAAGCTCTCGCGGTCAGCAGCGGTGGAGGGCTGCCCAAACTTCGCAGTGCGTCGCGCATGTAAGCTCCGGAGAAGACGAAGTAGGAGAGGCTTCGCTGATAATGCGATACTGCCAAAGTCGCGCATGTAAATAATGCGAGGCTTGATGACATATGTATCGGGTCCACTCGAGTCACCGCATGTGTCTCGTTCAATGCTTACAAGGTGATGAAACATCGACTGAACCTGAAGACATTTTGCTGCCTTCGTTGTCCTTGATGTTTGTCTCAGCTGTATTTGCCGGGTGATACGCAATGTCAATGGCGTGCGCAAATGCTGCGAAACATAAAGTAAGGTCCTTGCAAAGAAACCATGGTCAATTTGGATGGCTTACCTTTTCCAAAATGACCGAACTCTCCTTTAGCTAACTCCAAGGAATCTAGGACAACGACGTCTGCATGGAGCGCAGAAGCAACGGACTGTACGAGAGAATCGATTATATCGTGGCATCCATTGCGAGGATAATACAGATTTATCATTGGCTCAAGGAGCACTCCCTCTGCATCGTTCTTTTCATCCTCCTCTTCACTTTTCTTGTTCTTCGCGATGTCCCTCTCAGCTGCACGGGATGCACTTTCCTTGCTGTCATTGGTATTTCTCTTCTTCTCTTTCTGAGCATCGTCTAACAATGCACCAATACCCAGTGCTGCTGCTTGAACTGCAGGAGAGAGAGCATACGAAACGTGGGCCGTGACCTCGGAGAGGATTCCGTCCGAAAAGGTAATACCGGAGGAGACGGGCTGGGTATCTGACTCTCCTGGATCTTTCGAAAGCTGGTTGGATACGGGTGACCAGAGAATTTTATCTCCTAAGCTGAAAGGGAAGGATGCGGAAAACTCGGTGGATTCCAGTCCTGCAACAGAGGAGGCCGTATTCTGAGTGTTGTCTACAATTTTTGTGGCCGAACTGGTGTCATTATCGGTAGACTGCGGCATGGCGAAGTAAAAATGTCAACGCTGGTGAGTAGGAAGAAAGATTAATGAGAAGGGTAGGGAAGATGCGTTTATAAATTGACTTGGAGTCTACAGCACCTAATGATAGCCAAGGGCTTTAGGGCTGAGATTGTCTACGGCGCTTGCATGTTTATCGATTGCGAGCGCTTCTGTCGTCCTTGGGATCAAACTATGAGAGTATCGAAAGTGGGAACATATCCGTTAGTAAGGACCCACATACTCCCCGACAAAGGGTTTGTTGATCAGATTTGAGCAGTCCCTACTAAGACATACAGTAGGTCGTCAAATATGTTTGTGGACTCTATGCAAATATGATTAGCATTTGGATAGAATTAACAGTCTGCGGTAACATCGTTTTGCTTAAGAGATTTCCGCACAAGATGTAGTAGCGAAAATCGAGAGTATTTAGAAATAATTAACATTTACAGCTTGAGGCCTGCTAGAGGAAAAACGTGAGCAGTTAGAAATATTCAACACTCACAGCTTAAGCGCCGCTAGATGAATGTCAAGAATTTCTAGCTATAAACCCGTCGACACGAGGACGTTGAACTATTCTTGACCAAGCGCTGTAAGGTAGAACATTTGTACGGCTTGCGATGGAATCGAAAAATAGCAAAACACGAGCCTTCTTTCATATTCTTTCATATAGTTTAAGCGTCCTCGAGGCTTGTGGTGTAAAATTTCATTCCTATTTTCTAATGGAAAGGTTGTAGATAGGCGCCGTCAGGCATACTACGGAAATTTCTCCAGAATTAGCAATCCGTTTATAGAAATTCCGTTAGTCATTCTTATGCGTATACACGGCCCTACGAAGGTCTCTCCAGTGTACCAAGTACTGGCTTAAGCACCGCCTGTATAAGAAGTGAGGGCACCTGAAACGAGAATCGGAAGCACACATAGTTTGCAAGAAGCTAGAATAGAAGATGTTCAGCTGTGCGCCTGCAACGTTGTCCAAGTCACATTGATTCAGGTGTACGAGCTAGGGAAATGAATAGGGCTTACTTAGGACTGTCAATACATTGCTACTTAATTCGTAAATACTTTGCACCGATACCAAAGGGATAAAGTGAGATTATCTGCCGAGTGAAATACTTACGCCAGCTGTGCTGGGCTATAAGAAAAATGAAGTGACCAGTGCATGATGTCACAGTGACTCATCCAGGGTACACATGGAACATTAGCAAAGAACACGAGGTGTATGTTGAGGCTGATAAGCGGCTTTTGGAATCGAATAATTGGCGATTGAGAGGCGCTAGAGGTCAATGCAAGTATGACGAACGAAAAGGATGTCACACAGCAAGCTTCTGAACCAGTCTTTTTGTATTGCTTGTTGGAAAGGAACCAGGAGTAAAAGCAGCGCCTGAAATACAGAGCTGAAAGGACAAGTGAATGGCGACACTTTCGACCAGCATTGCCCAGTGATCCTCCATCTGCAGAAATTCAAGTGAGTTGACCGTGTTGGGTATTCATTGGTGATGTGGCACTCTTCATAAGCACCCGCTCGCGTGATGAAAGACTACTCATGTATGTAAGATAGGTCTCATAGATTCTGATCTACATCATGTGATAGAGCATGACAAAATCCAATATTTTGAGTATTTCCCATGGGGCATTGTCAAAAATGGGTGTGAAAAGGGTATGTAGTCTGTAGGGTAGAATAGCAATATAATTGCTACACTGCCTTAAAGAGTACTCACAACCTCTTAAGTTCATGGGGGCAAGTCTGAAGTGAGTTTATATTCAAAAATGCGATACAAATACACAAGTTATGATATAAAAGATGTCTGACACTATGCTAGCTAGATGTAGTGAATGGCCTTCCTTTTCACTGTTCCAGCTATAGGCTTGTTGAGATGGTCCTCTGGTCTCTAGAGTTTGCAATGTCACTTTGTTCTAAAGGTAGATAGGTTTCCCCTCAATATAATCTCTTAATTCTCTAAGGGTGGTCTTCCTTCCCTTGCAAATACTAATGCACTCTCTGAAACTTGAAGGGATGGTCTTCTTTTCCCTTATTTCCCCCAAATACAGTGGTCTTCCTTCTGTCTTGGGCAAAGATTCCAGGGAATGGTCTTCCTTTCTCCTGAAATTGCACTTTTCACTAATTAAGTCAGATGGGATGGTCTTCCTGTCCCTCAGACTTCTCAATTCAATAACACAAACTCAGGTCTTAGTCCTAGACTTTGTTGTATCATACTTGATTTGTCTCCCTCTCAGAATAATGTATAATTTGGTTTTTGCTCACAAAGTACTAGTTCTAGCTAGCACATCTAACTTTGAAACTAAATGGAGATTAGCTTGTATTCCTTGACTTAGCATTGCAGGAGCTGAAGGGCTCATCACTGCAGATTGTGTTGTGAGAGAACAGGGGCAAAATCCCTTTGCTCTTTTCTTTCCTCATCCTTGAGCTTTTATCCCATCCTAGGTTGCTATTTTTAGCTGATTCCTTGGCTCAGTTCTCTGTTTGCTCATATTTTTGGCATCTATACTAGGGATTGAATATTTATTTGTATTTATTCTCTGGGATGGTATCCCACCAGTGCCTTCCCTTTCTATTTTTCTCTCTTTCTCAGAGCCTACTTACATGTCTGGACACTCTATCCATTAGGGTTTTCCTTATTTATATTCTGTCAGTGCCTGGTTGGCTCCCTTTACTTAGGTAGTATCTCCCAGTATCTTTTGTTTATTAATATTTTACATCCTGCTCATGTACAATTACTGCTACAGTCTTCTTCTGTGTGCTGTTCTAACTATGTCCCACTTTTTCTTTCTTTGTGTGTGACTGTTAGGGCTCACATGTCAAGTCTCATTCCAAAGGGTAAATAGGAACTAGAGGTTGTAGGCTATGAGACATAATATCCTTGATGTGGTCTGGAAGTCCTTTGTAATAACAGTGTCAGAGAGCCCCAGCATCCCAAGAAGTCTTAATAGCAAGGCAGTTGAATTCAATGTTGTATTTCACAATGTACTGGTTATTGCACATGTAGAGATTGCCAAGTTCTTCTTCCACATCTCCTGCTGGATCAATAGTGCAAAAATTTGCTTGAGCTCTGTAACAAGATCTGACCAGCTGTTGGTGAGATTGTTGGAAGTAGTATCCTTCTGACAAATAGACCTGGAGAGTTGTCCTAGCACTTGAACCAGATTCAGATCCTGGTCAGGTGCTTTGTTTGAAGAGGGATCATCATCCCCACCATCATGATCAGGGTCATCAGGATCATCAGGGTTGCCATCTGGGCCTCCCTGGTTGTTGTTGTTACCATCAGTAGAAATTCCATCATTGCCTGGTGGAGGGTCATTTCTGCCATTACCAGAGGGTAATGTTTGACTGACCTGGGCAGAAGGTGTTCAAGAAGTAGCATGTTCTTTGCCTTTGTTGTTAGACCCAGAGGCTATCAGATGCCAAGCAAGGTGCAAGTGGTGGAGATAGAGTGAGTTTCAGGACAGGTTGCAGAAGCCATATTTCTATGGGACTGAGTGTGTGCCATAGCAGTACAAGGAGTTGCAATAGTAGTTGTGTGAACCATGAATGAGAACTTGGAAGTTGAGAATCTGAATATACTGTCAAGTCTAGTTCCAAAGGGTAAATAGGAACTAGAGGTTGTAGGCTATGATAGTGCTATGTTGAAAAATGTCTGAAGGAATGTCAGAAGGATTTCCAACTGTAATGCTAAAGGTAAGAGCTGTCAGCTTCAGCTCATGTGCTGCACCCTTTCAGTTCTTGTGGGTTCTAACTTAGTGAGTAGTCCACATGTTGGAAGATAATTATGGGATGTTGGAAGGTGTCAGAGATGATCAGAGAATATTGACAACTAGAGTCCAAGTCTAGTGTTGAGGGCAAGATAAGACTAGTCAACACAAGTCAACTAGAAAGCAAGTTGGAAAGGAATCAGAAGGTTGGAAGTGAATCAGAAGACTAGTTGTAACTTAGTTGGGGACTAAAGATGATCTTAGTCAATATTCAGATTGGAGACTATAGTACAGAACAGAGCTACTTAAATATGGGTATTGCTAATTGTAATAATAAAAGTGGAAGTAGCAATGCTATAGTTACAAGGAATAATAAAAGTTCTTGACACATAATAAACATAGCAGAAGTAAGATCAGAAAGGTGACTGAACAGAAGTATACATAGAAACAATAATTGTATTGTGAGTTTCAAATAATAAAAACAATAGTTCAGAGATTAATGATGAATGGAAACAGGCAGAAAACATTGGAAGCATAGCAAGGAGTTGTAAAACAGAGTTGGAAAGTGTCAGAAGATGTTGGGGGAGATCACAGATGTAACATCACATCTGAAGCCAAACAATGTCACTGTGGCCTCAGTTTGGCTGTGCTATAGCCACTCTTGGTCACAGCTTAGCTGTGTCAATTCCATCCAGGTTCCAGATGCCAGTGCTATATTCAGCACTGCTGCACTCTGGGTTCTCCTCTATGCTAGCTAGCCCACTTTCTCCTGTAATTAGGGCTTTGTTGTTGTATTTTATCCTGTCATGGATAGTTGCTTTCCCTAATATCATAGTTTGGATGCTAAGATGGGGTTTTCCCTAGTGTTCAGGTATAGATCTGCCTAGGGTGTATCAGGTGAAATTGAGATCAAAAAGCAAGAAAATGTAGATTTTGTCAATACAGACATTTTCTTTACAGTTTTTCCAAATGAAGAGATGGGGAGATGCTCCATGGGAAATACTATTCATATCCCCCTAATTAGGGTCACATCAGATGTATCTTGCTACTCCTATGCTGGTGTGTCACATTTGATTCATAGTCATGAAGCTGAATTGACTATTCTTGGCTCTTGTCACAGCCATGATTTCTTTTGATGGCCTTCTTGCATTCCACCACATTTTTTATATGCTTCACTTATTTCCATTTCTTGATAAACTTCAAACTATTGTTTTCATCATTTGACAATTACTTACAAAATACTATTCCTATGTATACTTCTGCTTCTTTCCATTTCCACTTCCACTTCTGCTACTTTTACTATGTGTCAAGGACTCTCATTATTCCTTGTATCCATAGTGTTGCTACTTCTGTATTCATTTCTACAATTAGCAATACTTGTATTTAAGTAGCTCAATTCTGTACTCTAGTCTCCAATCTGAATATTAACTAAAATTCCACCTAGTCCCTCAACTAAGTTCTAAGTCTTCTTCATATTCTGACTTATGACTCTGTCCAACCTCCCTTCTAGTTGACTTACATTGACTAGACTTACCTTGCTCTCAACACTAGACTTAAACTCTAGCTGTCAATTATCCAAGTCATCTATAATGATTTTCTGACCCCACCATACTTGCCTCTGATGTGTGAACCATGTTTTAAGTTAGAACCCACAAAAATTGGAAGGGTCAATCACATAAGCTGAAGCCATTGTCCACTTCTGACCCTCTCCTCATTGTAGGGCTAGAATGTGTTTTTAGAGATTCTGGAATCTCTGGTACTTCCCAACCCTTACCAAGTTGCTATCTGCCTAGAACCTCTAGAATTCACATGGAAATGAGTTCTTGACAGACAATCACTGTCCAAAAAATATAACAGCATATATATGCAATAAATGTGAAGAAAAGCTGGGTCAGTGGAATATACCAGGTGCATATTAGTTTATTGAGATAAAAATTGAAGCCAAAAAAACAATATGGCTAGTCAGAACTCTACATAGCATGATAAACTTTAAAAGAATGTACATATCCCTTGAGTATCAACTATGCAAAATACTTATGTAGCAACCACTGCCAACATTTCCCTGCAATATTCCCACAGTGCCTGTCAGAACTGCATTTTTCAAGTCAAAGAGGCTGGTATGAACACCAAATGGTTTTACTATGGCACAATCAACAGCAGGGCCCAGAGCATAGAGGAAAATATTGTTGGCACTGTTGGACACAGGTTGAAGATATATGTAGCAGATAGCAAGGAACAGTGTGCTTGCAATTGCAGCCCCTTTAACCACTATGTGGTAGTCCAAGCTCTGCTCTGTATCATATAAGTTATGGTGAAGTGTTTTATCACTGATATAGCTAAGATTGTATAGATTACTACAGCTGAAGCACAATGGTGACAGGAATTACAATATGAGGGGGAGCAGATGAAAGAGAACAAGATCAGATCTGCCTCTCAGTGAAAGGTAATAATTGTCAGTCTATTCCACAAGTGAAAAGTAAGTTAGCTATGTTTGCTTGGCCAAGACTACCTCAGAGGAAATCAGAGATATACACAATAATATTATGCCACATTAAATATTCAGGATGTGTATAATACAAGAACTTGTGAATTCTGAGAAATATTTCTTGTTAAAATGAGCTATGCTTCATTGCTCACTCAGATTATCAGTGACCCTGGCAAACATGCAGGGGATTTGTCTTGTTATAATGTTACTTAAATACTACTGATACATACGTTAAAATGGAGATAAAAGAATAAAACAAGTTAGGAATGAAATGATAAGTAAAGCCACAAGAATGAAATAATGAATGAGTGGAAACAATAAAAATGCAAAAAGTGACAAAAGCAGTCACCAATATAGCATTATACATTTGGCATAGCACTTGACATTCCAACATTTCTGGTAATTGACCAATTGGACTTAAGATTGGAGACTAAATTTCAAGTTGAACTTGAAAACAGCAATGCCACTCAATTAGATCAAGTCCCAAGCTCTGCAGCTCTAATGGATAGTCTAAGTATATTTGCCTGCATCTAGCAAAACTAACAACACCAAACTATTTCAACACATTGAAAAGGTGGTTTAGTCATCTGTAGAGTAGGATGACAATAAAATTGTTTTACTGCCCTACAGTGTCATATCCCTATATGGCGCAGCGCGCGTCATCTCCGTATCACTTACAATCAATCCCGACGCTTTCCCGACTTCCCGCTCATCTCTGGGTTTACTCAGGTTTACTCCGGTCTA